>JAYMGJ010000441.1:0-141568 GCA_037178675.1 Scleroderma bovista
TTTTGAGTAGGCTCAGAGTCGGAGGTGGTGGTGCGCTGTGCGGGAATACGAATTTTGATGCCAGTGCGAGACGAAGCGGCTGTGTAGAGAGTGGACACTGTATCAAGTGCAACATTGTCGTCCTCAGACTCCATAACCACCTTGAGAACAGGTTGCCAGTCTGAGTTAACATAACGGTCACCAAGATGATCCTGCAAGCTACTTTCTGCTGTCGGAAGTGACATCGTCCCAGCGGCATATTGGCGTACGAAATCCCATGCAATGGGGTCAATGTGAGCGGGATAAATTGATGGTTCGGAGTTGTCACTGTGCAGCCACATGGTCAGATAAGTTAGCCACTGGAATGTTATAGAATTTGTTCTATACGCACGGTTGAATCTTGCTGTGATCCCAACAATGTTTAATTGTTTCAGCTGATACCAAGTCCCAAGCTTTCTTCGCCATTGTCATTGCCTCGAGTAGGTTAATTTTGTAAATCTCATGTTCTCCAGCTGCATCCAAATCAATTGCGCGGGAACAGAAGTTGCGGCGGTACAAAGCCTTGAAACAGCGGATGATGCCAGCATCACAAGGCTGTACAAACGATGTCATGTTTGGCTCGAAAAACTCAAGGGAAATATTAGAAGGCTCATAAGCCACCTTGTGACCACTGAAGTTATCAATGGAAAGACATATTTTTCGTCGTTCACGCTTCATGCGGAGATCTAGCTTCTTTAGCCACCTGTGTTAACCAATTAATTTTGATTTGCATTTGAGGGAAATACAAAAACATACTCTTCAAATATGGATGATGTCATCCATGCCTTCTTATTGTTGCGATAATAAAAGCCACACTGGTCTGGTGTGTACTTTTTGAAGCATCGTGGTTTTGAGGACTTACCAATGAAAATTGGCTCAAGTTTTTCAGTCCCATCAGCATTGCAAGCAAGCCCAACAGTGATACGGAATTTTTCTTTCTTTTTTCCACTCAACTGGCGCGTTGCCAAACCACGATCTGGTGGTGCGCTGAGAATTTGTATGGTTAGATTATGAAATCACATTAAGTCAGGCTGCTTACTAAGGAAAGAGAGCTGTCTCGTCGAAATTGAAGCGATCTCGTGGTGCAAACCCTGCCATAATTTTCTGGCATCGTTGCCGTTCCACCTCAACAGCTGCAAGGTCCACTGACCCTGCTTCCCCATGCCGCCGATGCTCCCGAATTTTGTATGTCTTGCAAAACGAATGCAACCACCCCTCTCCTGTAAGCCTTTCCTTTTCTGGAACATCAAACTCATCCTCAAATCTTGCACGTTTCTCTCGTAACATTGGACCTGTAACAGTTTCTCCTTTGCTTTCCATGTGCAGATGCCATAAATAAACTGCCCGTTCGATATCTGGCCTTGTGACGATGCGTGGTCGTTTCGATGACAATGCAGTTGGATTCTCGTTAACACGCGCTTCCATTTTTGGACGGTCTCGTAATTTGCGCGACAGGGTGGACTGGTCAAAAATGAGAGCTCCAGTCACGAGAGTGCTGAAGTGCCGAACAATATCAGCTTGAGTGCAATCAGGATGTGAGTCAGCATAAGAATAAACAGTCATCCAGTCAGAGAGAGTAAGGTTTGGACGAGACAAAGTCTTTGGGAGTTGTGCTGATGTGCGAGGCAGATTGGTGCCAACCCCTATCTTCCGCCGTTTCGCGGATACGGTCTTAGGGGGGTCACGAGGCTTCCTTTTCAAGATTTCCGGCATGGTTGAGCGAGGTTGTGAAATTGAAACACTTCACACCTCCTACATTGTACTTTTATACTACAAAAAAACAATGGGCTTGCTATTCTGACTAACTCACAATGCATAAAGTGCATGACAATGGCTTGCACTTGCATTATGCATACGCGAGCCTTTGTTGAGGGGGTCCCGACTTGGGCCGAGCAAAATCCCTTGCATTACCCATTTTATGCATGCTGACCTAATGCATTTCGATGTAGTCAACTGTACTACAGACTAGACCGCTTTTGAATGTTATTGACAAGTATCCGTATTCCTGGCTTTTTTTTTGTGAACAGCACACCTCCTAGTATACCGAAGTAAAGAAATTTAACTTTCATTGACCACCAGAGAGAAAGTTACCCCAACTGTCGTAGTCATTCATTAATGCGTCTCTCTTTGTAGCTTTCTGGTGCGAAAAACAAACTTGAATGTTGGGCTGAGATTGTCTTTCGTGGATCCTACATAGTGAACAATGGTAGAAGGACATTTACCCAGTCCGCACCCTAGCATTAATCCCCAAGCCCGCGCACAAATTCGCCTCCATCGTGCCCATGACCCCGCGTCCGGGTAACTTCACTACCCGCTCCTTCATCCCCACCCCAGCCACCTCCAATCCGCTCAGCACAGCCCGCCATACACCCGCAACCTCCGTCGGCCCTCTCACCCCCGACCCGAGCCCATTCGTTGCACCCCCACGTTCCTGCGCACGAGTCCTGCCATCTAATACAGCCAGCGCAGCGAATGCGACCGGGAGGCCCACACACGTCGCCATTGCGGACGCCTTGGGCGTGCCATACGTCATCAGTGTCGAAGTGTGCACCTCGACGTCTGTGCTGCTGCTGCGGTGGCTTGCACCCTCGGCCTCAGGAACGACGACGATCTCGTGCGCGAGTACGACCATGTCCCGTTCGCCGGGGAGGTAGCGGAGCTTGTGGGCGAGGACTTGGGTGAAAAGGTCGATCGGGGCCATTGCCAGCGTGGGGAGGGCGGGCATGTCAGAGATTGACTGAGAGCAGATGGGAGGGGATGAGGGAGATGGAGACCGGGGACGGGGCATGATGCCCAGCCATGTCAGTGTCTCGGCTACCTTCTCCACCTTCTCCTTTCCACATCTCCCTTGCAAGAGGTCGGATAGAACAGACAAGACTGAATCGTAGTCGCTTGGTAGACTATCTCCTAGTTTGTGATGCAGCGCAAACCACGTCAGGTCATTCCATCCAGAGAGGGGCGCCGGTGAGTGGGCCGGGGGAGACGTAAGTGAGAGAAGGCCGATAGACTTGAACGCGTCCATGAGGTCTGAAAACCCAGGATATCTGGGTCAGAGGGAATCAGTATCGGCGTTTGCTTTGTAGAACCTGTACCCAGTATAGGATGGACATCGACGACGCACCTCAACGTTCCCCTCACCACAGTCCTTAAGTCACTCAGCTCGCCAAGCCCATACGTCCCCACATACGGTAAACTGTCCCTGTTCGCAATTCCCTCGAATCTAAGCGCTGCACCTTCTGGGACAGTCACGTCAGGGAAATATCTGCGGAGCAGTTCTTCAGAGGGGATTTCGATGTTCTGGGATACATAGTTATCAGTCATTGGCAGCAGTAAAGTACGCGACCTCACTTACCTCTCCACCAAGTTTAAACCGCGCCTCGTTCAACGCAGCACTTAACACGCCCCTCGGACTCCAGCTGAACTTATACCCGAGCGGAACCTCGTCTCCCTGTGTTGACGCCACGACATCTGGGGCGGGCAGCCCGCCGCAGAAGCTCGTAAAAGACTGTACACACTTACGCTCCTCGCGGAGGCGGGTGAGGAGAGAGTGGGCAGAACAGTGGTCGATCCCCGGGTCGAGGCCGATCTCATTCAGAAGGAGGACATCGGCAGATTGGGCACTAGTACGGGTAAGTTCACAGTATTGCGTGTAGGGCACAATGACTCACTGTTCGTGCAGAGCGCGCATAGCAAGGGATATGTACGACGCCGTAACCATGTCTTTACCGAGCTGTATGCACAGCTTCGCAATGGAGGGGTGGAATGGGACCGGAAGCAAGCTAGAGAGGGTGTTTTGATTGAAGTCAGCACTGTGATCTGTTCGTACACGGCTCCTCGCGGGTCCATACTGTCGCGAACGAGCATAGGAAACGCACCTGACGACTAGATCAGCCTGCTCAACAAGTCGTAATATAGCCTCCCTATCCTTCACATCCAGAAAGCAGGCATGGGCATTAGGGATGTGTCGAGTGAGGTTCTCAGCCTCAGTGATCGAGTTACTTGCTGAGATTTCCAAAGGGGCCGTTGAAGTGGTTCACGTTATGTAGATGAAGACCGGTATGCGACGTAATATACATGTGGATTGAATGGTATGTGGATGAGATAAATGGTTCCATACAGATTGAAAAAAGAAGCTACTGACCAACGACCAGTTCGACGTCTCTCCGCTTACAGATCTCTTCGACTGCAGGCCCCGCGACCATCCCGCTTCCGAGCATCAACACTCTCTTCTTGCGTATGGTATCTCCAGCAGCAGTTGTGGGTATCGTTTCGGTGCCATTGGGGCCCTGTACTGACATGGATGAGGTAGATGTAGACCGCCACTTCTCCGCCAACTCCAGCAGCCACGCGTGCTTGTCTGCAAGCCTTCCTTCGCTTGCAACAGTTGCGCGGCTCAGTGCATCTTCATACTCTTTCTCCGCATTAGCATTGACTGGCCTCCCACGATACTTGTTAACAAGGGCCCTCAAATATGGTGTCAGTACGCTACTGAAATGGTTCGATGCGTCGAAGGGTAAACTGGTGGGAAGAATGTCCACCGACATGATGTTTAATGCCGGAAGATGAGATGGGAGGGAGGGAGGCCTATACTTGAAAGAAGGGTCCGAAAGGGTTGAGGCGCGAGGCATGAATTGGAGGCCACCCTAGAACAGAGTGGATAGCGTTGAGTGTAACCAGCCAACGTGACTATGGCGCAAAACGGAGGATACCTCAATATCACAACTGATGTCCCCAACCGTCCCGAACCGCGCGGGCCCAATCTCTGCCGCGAGACTCAGTGCAACAGAGAGTTGTTCATTCGTCATGAGGCGGGGGAAGCCTGGCAGCCAACCGACTCCGTTCAAAAAGAGAGTAAGGTAGGGGGCGACCTAGTCAAACAGCTCAGTAAGCATATCAATAGACACGATGGAATAAGCCAACCTTGGTGGCAAAGTCCGACACATAAAGGGACGGGTTCTGGTAGTAGTGGGATCGACTGTACTGACCACCGTCTGTGCGGGAGAGGTACTCCTCTGGGGATGCATGTACAAGATACACCTGGGATAATATGGTAAGATGTCGATGTACAAAGAAACGTGAATACCTTGTGCAAATCAGTGTCTGCAAAGATCAGATTAATTGACTGTCTTCGCTCTTGCATACGCCAACTTACCGGGATTGGCAACGATCGAAGAAAGATCCTTCACCGCAATCTTTGTAATAGGCAATTCCTCGAGAATCGAAAGAACGCCTTGCGAAACCTGCCCGTTCCTGCGATGCTGTATAACGTGTCGAAAGGAATCGAGGTCTGAACAACTTACCCTGTAAGGCCAATGATGAACGGTCCTAGAGTCTTCGGTGTTCCATCTTCAGAGATATGGTGTCCAATTGCACGCAATGCTGTTCGGAGGGAGGGGATCGAAGGATGGGTATGAGGACGAGGGGTATGCTAGGGTTACAGGTTACAGAGCATTTCTTAATTAGGGTTAGGGTTTACCTGGTATAACTTACCAAGAAGGGGGAAGCTACGCCAATTTCGAGGTGCGCATGAGCAAGCGCGGAGAGCGACTCCAATGCGCCAGCGACTGGTGCCTCAATCATCAGCAAAGGAAGTGAACGAACCGTGACGGGTACCTCCTGCGAACCATCCGAAGCCCACGGTTCTCTTTCCATCAGCGCCAGTCAGAAGTTCGTAGTCAATCAGCCGCGAAGATAGGGGAGACCCGTCTTGGTTGAGAAAGCGGGACAAAAGGGGCATGTTGTATAGCTGGCCCTTAGTAGTGTGGGAGAACATGAGGTGAGTGCGTGGAACGAGAGAAGATGCAGGCGCCGATGTGGGCGCTGGTATTGGGGTTGTGATGAGTTCATTCAAGGGAGTTTCCTTGATGCCTATGAGGATATGTGCTGGTTCGAGGGTGGGGTGTATCTTGGCGCCAGCCTATCAATGAAAGAAGAAGCTCAATCATGCAGAAGACAACACTTCGGTGATAGGGGAAGTGATGTCTCCTGGCCGTGAAGAAATGAAATGGTGTGTACATACCTTAAGGAAGTGATCGACAGGGAAGACTCGCCTGTCACACGGCTGTATGAGGACGTCGACACCGTCTTTGTGGACAAGCTCCTCGACGGCGTCAGGGGTGAGTGGGCATCTGCGTTCCCAGATTCTGGCTGGGTCCTCGCGCCGGATGCCAATGATGACTTTGGACGAAGATGAAGACGAGGATGTGGCGAGTGCCCGTCGCGGTGGGAGTAACCTTACAGGGAGTCGTTGTCGTAGACGGAAAGAGGACATGACTAGGCAATGACCACGCCCCAAGTGGACCAAGAGAGTTAGCTAGCAGCATGAGACTTGAGACTGTTTATATATGTGCGAGGGAGCGCGGGTAGTGGCAAGGAAAGATCCGCCCGGCAGATCGCCTCCATTCTTACCCGCACGCGAGAGGGGACAAGATACCTGCAAAGCTGAAACTGATCCGGGCCTAGCACTTGCCGAGACTCTCGGAATTCAAAAACTGTAGCAAGCGCTAGTCTCCCCAGCCAAAGATTCGATGCGAAGACAATCCCTCTTAAGCAAGCGCATCTGATACGACGACGACGACGACGACGACGACTAGGACAGAGACAGAAGCTGGTCAGCATCGGATATGGTGTAGCGGCTAACATGGCTGTCTTTCACACAGCAGCTCCGGGTTCGACTCCCGGTATCCGAACTTTTTGGCTTCTTGGATCAATGGCCTGAACCTTTTGCTGGACGACTCGACTTGCCTTCACCATGACCCGTCAAAAGGGCCAGAAGCAAAAAGCGGCCTCACAGAAAACGAACTCTAAAGACACCTCAAAACCTTCGCAGTCGAAAGGTGCTGCCAAAATCCAGCTCGACGCATCACCACTGTGGTACGAGAATGCACCCCCACTCCAACCAACCACTACCGGTGCTATCGTGACCTCTGAAAAACTGACCCCTCTGCTGGAACGGGCAGCCTCCTTGCATACCGATGCAGTCAACACATTCCAGTCGAAGTCCACAGTCACATCTTCGAATGCTGACTATAACTTCCTGCAAAATATACTGCAGACTGGAACACTATCGGATCGTCTAAGTGCACTCACACTACTCGTCCAGAGCAGCCCCCTGCACAATACAAAGGCACTCGACGCACTGAAATCCATGGCAGAGCGAGGCAAGGGCAAGGGCGGGAGAGAGGAGAGTCTCAAGGCCTTGCGCTGCGTAGTCGATTGGTGGGTTGGCGGCGGGGCACCTAATCGCAAACTCAAGTATGTCTCCCCTCCCTGCGCAAGGAGACAAATCTGTATTTACCGTCCAGATACTTCCGAGACCAGCCACTAGCACATCCAAAGGCCGACGACCGGCATCTCGTGGTATGGCACTTTGAAGATTGGCTCAAGAAATTCTTCTTCTCTGTTCTACAAATCCTGGAGGTGTGTACTCCTGTTCAGGCTCGTCGTAATTGTGCCTATCTGTCGTCAGACGCTTTCGGCGGACCCTCTATCATATGTTAGGATGCAGGCCCTCTCTTTGATCTTCACCCTGCTCAAGGAGAAACCAGAGCAAGAGCACAACTTGCTACGACTACTCGTCAATAAACTCGTGTGTCCCACATGAACTACTGACCCGTGACCTGGATACAAATGTATATTTTAGGGCGATTCTGAAAACTCCATATGCTCCCGCACGTCATATCACATCCTGCAGCTCCTCCAAATTCATCCATCAATGAAAGCGGTTATCATACGCGAGATAACATCTCTCATTCTACAACCAACCACGTCGACGCCGGCCACAGCAGCGCCTTCCGCACAAAACACACACATACGATTCGACAAGGATGGATCCACCCCCAAGTCAAAACCAAAACCAAAACCACAACCAGACCCTGCCTCCAAAAAGCACGTCAACGAACATGCATGCTACTACGCTACGATAACCCTCAATCAGATCATGTTCCTTCCAAACGAGAGGGAAATTGCATTGCAGGTCATCGACGTGTATTTCAGGTTGTTTGAAGATATCCTCGGGGAAAAGAAATCAACGGATGAGAATGACGATGCGCGTTCCGAGGCATCGCATCCTGATAGAAAGTCCAAATCAAAACAGAAAGGCAAGGAGGTCACTGGCGAGGGTGGATTTACAGAGGTCGAAGATGCCAATTCCAAATTGGTCTCTGCTATCCTTACAGGTGTAAACCGCGCTCTTCCTTTCGCGAAGCTGAGTGCGACAGATACAAGGTATATTCCTACAGCAACCTGGTCACACGCTTTTACTTACATGAGAAAGCCTGAACAAGCACATCGATACGCTTTTCTTCATCTCCCACAAGTCCACGTTCAACATTTCTCTCCAAGCTCTTCTGCTCATCCAGCACATATCCGCAACCCTTACCAACCAGCCTAGTACGTCTACACCGAACTCTCAATCCAAAAGCATATCGGATCGGTATTACCGGTCTCTATATGCGTCGCTGCACGATGGACGACTCGCATCATCGTCGAAGCAAGCGATGTACCTCAATCTGTTGTTCAAATCACTCAAGGCGGATCGCAATGTCGAACGTGTCAAAAGCTTCGTTCGTAGGTTTGTGCAGGTACTCGTCAGCGGAGGAGCTGGGGGGAATGAGTTTGTCGTTGGCGGGTTGTATTTACTTGGAGAGGTCTGTTCTTTCGCAGCCGTTTCTTCTGCATATCTGTGAGACGATATTGACCCTGCGATGTAGATATTCAGTACGTTCCCCGGTCTGAAGGGTTTGTTTCAGGGTACGTCGAACGCACCTGAAGGGGAGGAATACGACCCTCGGAAACGCGACCCTCAATACTCTCGACCATCCGCTTCACCGCTATTCGAACTTGTGAGCCCAACCTTAACTTGTGTATATGCGCGCTAACTCTTTGTGCAACAAAGCTGCCCCTCCTCAATCACTATCACCCTACGATTGCCCTCCACGCTCGCCAGTTCTTCACCTCGCAACCAATTACCTCAAGCGCAGATCTCAACCTCAACACGCTTTCGCACTTCCTCGATCGATTCGTGTACAAGAATCCGAAGAAGCCGAAGCCTAAAGGTGCGAGTGCGATGCAGCCGGGCGCAAGTGCTGCCGATGGTGTGAATGTGAAGAAGACGAGAGGAGAAGTCGGAGGGGGCGTCTTGCCGAACGAGGAGAAGTTTAGGAGGAAGAGGGAAGAGGATGTGAGGGTCGACGAGGTATTCTTCCATCGGTATTTCTCTCAGAAACACAACAGCAGGCGGGTGAAGGAGGCGGACGATGATGATGGCGAGAGTGATGGAGAGGGAGATGAGAAATCTGGGGAAGAACACTCGGAGGCGGAGTCTGTGCCTGCGAGTGATGTGGCCTCAGGTGAAGATGACGGCGAGGAAGGAAGCGACCTCGATGAAGATGCCGTGTGGAAGGTAAATGCGTTTTTTATCCTTGACATCCTTCCACAGACATACTTGTCCTTTTCCAGGCAATGCAAGCAACAATACCAAAGATGGGCGAAGATGGCGAATTGCTTTCTGTGCCCGACGAGGATGATGACAGTGATGAGCTTGATCCCGAAGAGGACGACGACCAAGGGGATGATGAGTCTGAACAGGAGGACGACAGCCCCCATGACGACGCGTTATCTCTCGCAGAAGAGTCTGACGACGACGATCTCTTAGCTATCGACGATATCCCTGGGCTCATAGAATACGACGGGTCAGACGCCTCCGCCGACGAGGGAGATCCAGAGAATGGTGACGGGAATGAAGAGTGGGGTGGAATTAGCGAAAGGAAGGTCAAGCGGAAACTGAAAGAGAAGGATCAGGACGAGAAGAAGCGGAAAAAGAGGAAAACGTTGCCGACGTTTGCTAGTTATGAGGAGTACGCTAAGATGATCGAGGATGGTCCAGAGGATGATATTTAGTGCATCATTGTATTGCACGTCGATCTTCTTCCAATTTTTGAGGTGTCTAGGGGAGATCACTTGTTTGGCAGTATTGCTATGTAGTAGCTTGCCTTCTACACCAACCCCGTCGAGGTCATCAGCTGCTCGTGATACAATATAGCCTGCGAGCTAGTCCCGTGGCTTGACGTAGAAGAGTCAGGTACTTCAAGCCGCCGGGCAAGCTAGTAGCTACCCGCCGTTTGCGTTGCCTCCAGGACACTAGCGCTGGGTGAAAACCGTTCATGGTAAGGAAGATTCGTGCCTGCGCCTCCACCGCACTTTGCGCTATCGCACTCGTGACCCTCGTCCTATACATAACCGCCCAAGGAAGCCACGATATCTGCCCCCTAGTATGGTCAATCTACGCCACTCAATTGAGTGCATTTGGCTGGCGTCTCGGCCTCGTGACGAGGATGTTCACCGTATCACTGATCAGTGACTTCCGCCACGGCGCAAATAGATGTACGTTGCCCCAGTTGGTCGTCACCAGACCTTGATCAGTTACCCCCGTCCTAGGCGACGTGGCTGCTCTCTATCTGAATGACAGAAGGGCACCCAGACTCATGGTCCGGTACGGAAATGACTGGCAGCAGGTCGTTATCACCGTGTTGCAATGGTTTCCCTTCCTGTGGTGCGGTTCCATGGCTGGGGCAGCGTGACAAAGCAGAACATACCCCTTCTTCTACAGCATGAGTCTGCATCGTGGTTCTCGCGCGCCCGTATCCCTGAAATACCAATCACCCTCATCCTCCCGTGCTGCTGTCTGACCCTCATCTCCGTTCTTACTGGAGAGCAATGGGGGGATCGTTCATACGGTGGAACCACGATCGAGCTCAGGATGTCTTTGACCCATGGGCGGCGCTGTACAGCTACTCTGCGAGCGCGCATGCTGGTCATGAGCTCAAGGGTGACGCAGAAGCGTGCGTTAATGCTTCACCGATAGCGAGCGTGCCAGTTGCAGAGACCCGCTTTTGCAATCAACCCGCGAGCCACCACCTCCATGGAAACTCTGACTTGCAGGAACGTCAACGAAGCACATCCCCGCAGTATTATGACAGTGCATCTGTATGCAGTGGGGCTTGGATTGCCGTAGCTTTGAAAGTCACTTACATTTCCGGACAGGACTCTTCACTTAGCACCGACTCGGACTCGATTTCATCTATTTCAGGATCGTCCCACAGGCCTTCACGCCATCGCACTGACTTTGTGGAGCTCCAGTTGCAAAACGCGGAGCTGAAGAAGGCACTACAGGTTCAACAGAAACAAGTCAGCGAACTTCACACTCAGCTCTCCTCTCTTCGTGGAGAGCTATCAACTACAACGTGAGTTTTTGTTTGCTCTGTCCGGCTTCTCAACTTTTGACCATCTCAATGCTGTAGCGCTTCCTATGAGCGGCTACTTTCTAGAGTCATACCAACCCCTAATAACTCTATCCAGCTATCGTCTTTCCAGCCGTTCTTCCGCATATTAAAGTTTGCACGTGCAGCAAACTCTAAACTCCCGATTTATCAAAGAGAGGACTACAATGGTCAATTCTATTGGACCGAAGAATCCTTTGTGAAAGAGCATCATAACGGGTTTTCAGGGCTGACTGTCATTCAGGACGAACACTCTGGTCCTGTACCGTTCCTTGTGGGGGAGAATGGCGTCGTCGTTTCCGTGCCACGTCAGGATCAACTCTTCCGTTATGGACGCATACTCTATAACACGTTGCTGAGGTATGAGATGGCCCCAAGGGTCTGGGACGATATCGACGTCTATGCACTCGAATGGTTTTGCCTGGCGATGCGTATCCGATGTTTGGAGTTCCGTCTGTGCGACGATCATTGGAAAGCCGAGGCTTTTGCTTCCATGAACTATGACAAATGGCAGCAGCCGCATGGAGCCACTTTGTCCAGTTCGGACTCGGAGATGATCTGTGCCCATCAATTACAACAAACGGAGACGGAGATCCCAGTCTCGCAGAGCGGATTGGCCAGTCAGGAACCATGCAGGCATAAGGAAATTGCTGTACAGGTTACAAATATCTGTTTGCCAGATGAACCAGAACCAGTAGTGGATAATTACGCCACTGGTGCAGCTACCCATACTCCTGCGGACGACGCAATTAGCGACACCCCGCCAGGTATGTATTCAAGGTTTACAATAAGATACTGATCCATGACGCTTCTTCAGCATGCAACAGGGTCGAAGTTCAAGACGGTGACTTAGATCTTCCAAGTTATCACATCTTATTTTCTGTTGGGTTGTCCTCCCCTTGCAACTTATTTTCAACGGATCCTGTCGAGGCTCACGGGGAAGATCCGCCAGGTAGGAGGCTGTATCGTGGCAGTTTTGCTCAGAAGCTAACCGCTGTCATCTTTTGAGATTACTCTGCATTGAAAGCGGCGGAATGTGCACGCTCTGAGGCTATTAAGGCAGTTCATAAAGAGAAACGACAGCAAGTGAGTTGGTACCTGTGAAGCTTGTTCTCAAATGTCGACATATCACTAGTATGAGATCCTCAAGGGCAACCCCATATACAAAGGCAAGGCTCGTGGGAAAGAGAAGAAACAACATCATGTGCATGGGAGAAGAGAACTGGACGATTTTATCACCTTATGTATGGATGATCTTGAGTACGAGAGAGAGCAAGCTAGGCGAAGGACAATTATGGCGAGTACGTTGCACCTGACAAGTTGATTGGTTGCTTCATGCTCACGAATTGCAAGGGCAACGGATGGCGAAGTCGAGGACAAGTGTTAGACGCCGTCAGGCTGACAAGCAGGCAACGATTAACCCCTCAGCCACGGAACAAGAACAGCAGAAGGAAAGAGAGCGGAGAGCAGATGTGCGAAGACGTCTTGACGGCTTCGCTAAGTACGTCGATCATGTCGAGCGAGCTTATCGTAAAGAGGAAAGTTCCCTCCTTGCTCGCCAGTTTTCTGAAGAGTCCACCTCCGATCGCGATAACTTCCTCATGAGGCGAAAGGTAGAACTCGAGTCGGAAGAGGGATCGTTGACAACCAAGAAACGCTTGTCGCGCATGCTGCCAGACTTTAAACTATATCATGGTATCGTCATAAGCCAACGAGTGAAGGAGTTCCGCATGAAGCAAGTAGATGCGGAAAAGAAGATCGCAAAGGAGAAAGAGGAGAGGCTGAAGGAGAAGCACGAGCGCGAAGCACGAGAAGCAGCCCAAGCGGAAGCAGCTGCCCTCCAAGCCAGTGAGTCGTGCCATGCCTCAACGTTCCAGAATCTCATCTGCATGGCAGAGGTGCGTGAAGCACGAGAGAAAATGGCTGCAGCCCAACATCAGGGCAGAGCTCCCTCAATTTTAGCCCAGGCATCGACATCAAGGAAATCATGGAAGGGAATCCCCGAAATAGTCACTACGACCCCGAAATACAGACCCACCGTTTTGGAACCGCGGACAATGCCCACCACTCAGACCGTAGAGCGAGGTGACTCACAGGCTGAAGCCCGGATGAAAGCCCAAGTAGAATTTCAAGCGCGGATGAAGGCTCGAATGGAGGCTCAGGCTGCTGCATCAGCCAACAGACAGCGAGAGTTGGAGCTTGCCGTTGCGCTCGAGGACGCACGCAGGAAAGCTCAACGAACGGAGACTGGAGAAGGCCCAATCACCTCTACGCACCTAACAAACACCCCTCGTATCCGGGCGGGTACCGCCTCTCCTGCTCACCGCACCTCTTACATTGCAACAAGCCCTGGTACACTCCGACCTGTCTTGGCTTCCGAACCTGTCGCTCAAAGACACGTAAGTGGATGGCGGTCACGAACCACCGCTATGGCACAGGGTGGGGGTTCCATGACTCCCCCTACGCCTCCCAAGCTACCACATTTTGCCGATGATTCTTCCGGTGTGTTCGGAGGATCAGCAAAATTGCCACAAGCTCAGCTCACTCCAGTGTCCTCGCATGTGGGCCCGTCAACGCCTGTTGTCAGACGAACTGAAAGTATTGAAGAAGCCGTACCCACTATCCCGAGAGCTGACACGTCGGCTAAGGGCAGCTGGCGACCTAGACGACTAGCGAATCTATTGACTGTTACGACCAAAGTGGTTGACGATACTAGAGAGGCAACGCCTGTAGTTAGGCCTCTGAAGACTCACGTTACAACTACCAACTTGACAACGCCTTATAAAACCTGGAGAGCACGCGAAACGAAGGGTTAGTACTAAATGTCACTTCTGCCTACACATATAATATGCTCCACTCCTTCGACTATTTACATAAGTGCTGCAGTGCAAGCCTCATCAATGAATTGAGTCTATGCTTATGGCATGCAAGGTATTAAGATCACATCTTCCGGCACAACAAGGAGATTAGGGATACAACAACTTTCAACTCGAATGACCATGCTTGTCAAGGTACTCTTTTCTTCATCAAGATTCGGGTAGTGGGATCTGGAATCAGGAAGATCCCGAATTCCGAAGTCTTCAATGTACTTGGCGCATTATCTTCGAGCTTTAAGTCATATGATGTTACAATGTGGGCCAGCAAAGTCTTCTGGATCATTGCTGCGAAGAACCTCCCCGGACTAGGGCATAAGCCACAGGTAAGGTGCAAATTTTCAACGACAGGGATACACATGACCATACCATCCTTGTTTGCCGTGCCCAAACAATAGGAAGTCCGAACTAAGGGAGACTAGTTGCTCTCTGGTTTCATTTTCGTGAAGACGAAGTCGGGCAAAACGGAACGGGTCGAATGCATTCGGTAAATTGTAGATTTCTTTGTCGTGGTGAATGGCATATGATGGGGTAGAGATTAGGCATCCTTTTGGCACAACTCTGCCGTCTGAGAAGGTGAAGTCTTTTAGTGCCTTGCGTTGCATGGCCACTGATAGTGTATGAGTCAGACTGAATACCTCGAAAGAAGAACTCACGGGTAGTGAAGCCGCCAAGGCGGTAACTCTCTTTCAAGAAGCTATCAACCATGTGCATCTTGTCCGTTGCAGTTTTTGTCCACCCATCTTGATGAACTAAGTAGTCCACTTCCTCGCGGAGAGGTTTAAGATACTCCGGGTGTGCCGCGAGGTTGTACAGTGCCGACAGGAAAGTCTGTGAGGGGGGTCAATTTATGTCTTTACAGGACATACACATAAATAACACTGTCTCACGACTGAAGTCCCCTGCGGGCACGACATCAGAGAACCAGCCTAGGGAGTCGACAAACCGAACGTACATGGACTGACGCAAACCACATGGCCATGATGCGCTGCGTAATCTCCCACTCCGAGGTTTCAGCACCATTTTCGATAACCCACTGAAGGAAGTCGTTCTACTAAGAGATATTGGGGCTGTCATTGAATAATAAAGCGGACGAACTGGTGTATCAGTCTGGACTCCGTCGCAAGGACGTGCGGTCCTGGCTCTTTGACGTTCTCTGATAATAGGGCCAAGGTATTTGACGCCTTCGCTAGTACGCCTGGATGTAGATGTCACAAATTTTGCAAGGACACTAAAGACGATGTTAGACGATGAGCTCTTATATTTATGAAAAGTCTAAGACCCACGGCCACATGAAGCTTGGGAAGAGTTCCAACACTCTCCCTGAGAGTATGGCATCGGAAGTGAACCGCACGCAGAGCTCTAACCAAGCGGGATCGCGGCCTAGATATTAGATCATAAACCTCACGCTGCGAGGTGATCCGAGAAGACGAACAGAGGGGCAGTCCAAACAATGCTAGGCAGTTCGCTCTGGAGACCACCTTCCGAATGGCATCGAGTGCTACAACACTCGTCCACTCTACAAGACATTAACCACTGACTGAATGTGTGGTTACGTTTTTTCTTTGGCCTACCACTATCTTCCGAACCAAATGCTTCGCTCAAGTTGAAGGCTATCTCGTTTTCAATGCTTCGAAATAAGGTCATGAGCTGCCGATTGAGATGTGTCTTGATAATCAAAAAATGATATGGATGCCGTGCCACCCGGTGACCTAAAGTAAAGGGAGTTTTGAAAAACTGGCATGATTCTCTGCGATGAGCGTCAGGAAACATCTGAACCGTACACCTCTTACGTCGTTATTTGCTTCATCTGCAGATAGTTGTCCGTTTGGAGCCCTCCTGACTTCTTCAAGCAGCTTGTTGCTGCTCACGACTACTATCCAATTATAAAAAGTCGGGATCTTGAATGGAACGTCTTTGTACTACGTATTGAAGAATGGTCAAATGGATTCTAATTGATTGTCAGGGTATGTCATACCTTGTCATAGCCCTCTTGCACAATTTCAGAAACGCCACCCAGGTTCTTGATAGCTGACCAGTAGGAGCCTATCCAGGTGGTCGACCCAACAGTTGGAATTTCATGGAGCTGAATAATGGCTGAGAAACAGGAGTGGAGATGCAGATAGTGAGCTCACCTTGGGAGATCTGGAGAGGATGGTGAATGTGACGACTACTAGAAGAACACTGAATAGCAGGAATAATTCGAGGGAGGGGTCGGTGAACATAGTAAGGTCTCTCGGATGGGTCTGCATCGGGATAGAGGCGTCTTATGGGGACATTGGTTCAGCGTCATGGAGACACTCCCGCGGTCTCTTCGGTGTTGAGGTATCACGCCGGAGACCTTATTTGGAAGGCGGAGACGCGGGCCAATGATGGTCAGACGATGGCCGACAGCTTCACGTACGGAGAGTGCACTCCGTGTACGTAGTCACCGGTCAATCAGCGATCACCGTCGGCTCCCATCCGAATCAGCTGCTCGTTAGTCTGGTGGCTTGATATAGAAGCGTCAGACACTTCAAGCCGCCAAGCAAGCTAGTCAGTCCCGTTGTTTATGACTCCAAGACATCGGTTGGTCGGACTACCCCCCGAAGGGGGGTAGTGTATCGTCTGTGTGCGAAGAGAGGTCAACCTGTTTGTCGTGTCCATCGGTCGCAAGATCAGGGTCACGTACAGTACACACAGGGACAGGTAAAGGGGCGGGTTAGGTCGAGCCTCAGGGGGCTTAACCGCTTCCCCGACCACCGCCCTCCCAAGGCTGTTTAGGTGAACTACCATCTACCACATACGAGGGGAGTAGGCCGGAGCGTGTGAGCTGGCAGCGACCCGACGCAAGGATGGTCTGAAAAATTGGGTGAACTTGGCAGGTGGGGACAAGGAGCAGCAAAGGCCACAGGCCAGCCGGGCAAGAAATTCTGTCCCGGAACGACTATCTTTGAGGGTTGCCTACGGGAGACTAGTTTCGGGAGCACGCCAGCAAATTTTTCGTCCCCGTGCAGCACCACACTGGTACTAGCCAGTGCGGATCCTCTCTCGCCATACCGCTGAGGGCATCCGACGACTCGAGTGGCACAGAAAGAAAACTTACTCCAGGATTCGTACCTGCGCCTTGTGTTCGAGATCGCCCTTTCAATTGCGCTACTTGCGGTATGTATAACTTGTACTATGTAGTACATGTTTGGGTCTTCTTATAGATAACGGAAAAAAACATACGCCGAAGGGGAGTCGAACCCCTGCCGCTTGCTTGGAAGGCAAGCATGATAACCGCTTCACCATCGGCGTGGTGACAGGAAACCCTGGTGGTCTGCATCTGCAGGCCTTTGCCCACTCTACTACACTCCCTTGAGTCTGACTCCGAGCATGCCATTGCCAATGACGATGACTGTATCAGAGATATCTACGATCAAGTATCCAGGTCAACTCCCTTTCCCGTGAGTGTGATTGTTTTTCTGATCTCTCTCTTGTTGCAGCGAAAGATCACGTCGTGAGGACGTTCCAGCGCCTCGTAGATACTCGGCTTGGTCTTCGTGACAAGGTCGGTGGCTTCTCTTGTACACACTCTGGTTATTCCTTCACCCATACGTGGAATATAGCCCCAAGTTATCTTGCTTGCTGGTTCCCAAACACCCTACCGCAATGATACGGATCGTGAGCTACCTTTCCGTCAAGAGTCCAATTTCTTCTATCTCTCGGGGTGTGCTGTTCCGGGTTCATTCTTCCTCGCTACGTTCTATCCTGATGTTACTACACCTGGCGCCAAGAATGTCGGGGCCGTGGACACGAAGTTGTATGTACCCAACCCAACTCTCGAAGACCTCATGTGGTCTCCTGCTCCACCGACCATCTCCGAAGCACGCGACACTTATGATGTAGACGATGTTTTCCACACAGAAAAACTATCCGATCACCTTAAATCTCTTCCAGCGGGTGCTCTTGTTCACGTGCTTCCCCGCATCGATGAATTCCCCTGTGTCCATAAATCCTTTGCCAGTGACTCTCCGGTTCTTGCTGCATTGAATGAACTACATACACTGGGTGAGAAGACAGAAGGCGGAAGTGCTATCACAGAAGAGTATCTCCTCACAGCCTTACATCAGACCAGATTGATCAAGGACGCCTTTGAAATTGACCTGATTCGCAGAGCAAACGGTATTAGCTCTAGAGCGCATGAAGTGGTAATGCGGGTTCTGGGGTTAGCAGTGCGAAGGAAGATCGAACAACTCGATCAGCCTGCAAACGGTCGACCATTGTTACCTGGAGAATGGCTTATAAGGACAGAGGCAGAGGCGGAGGCCATTTTTGTGGCTTCATGCAGAAGGGAAGGGTGAGGAGCTTATTTGATCGATTCACTGCTCCCCTCATAAGTCATTATTTCAGAGCATATCATCAAGCATACCTCCCAATCGTTGCCGCTAACACACGCGCTGCAACGCTTCATTATTGCTGCAATGACAAATCTTTTGCTTGGGGTCCGATTTCAAATGGACATATTCATAATGGCGGGCATCTCACTTCTCATGGCCAGACTGACAAGGTACTTGCACCACAAGTTTTACTTATCGACGCAGGATGCGAATGGGAGTGTTATAGTTCTGATAGTAAGTTTCATCATTCACTCTGGTGTTCACGCCTTAGTTTGCGCTGCCTCCTGGCGTGCTTTGCGTTGGGTTGATTGAATCGAGGCTAACATAGAATTTGTTCTTCTCACATCACACCCTGCAATAACTCCTCTGTGATATCATGAACAGTCACCCGAACTATAGCGGTGGGAAATGGCGGGAAGTTCACGGCCGAAGCTAAGGCTATGTATGACCTTGTTTTGAGAATGCAACAGGTCCACCTTTCCTTTGTCTTCATAAAACCGATATCCTCACATAAGCTCCTTCTTTGCAGGAGTCTTTTTCCATGCTTCGTCCTGGAGTGCACTGGGACGATATCCAGTTACGGTGCCATGAAGTCCTAGTGGACGGCTTCCTTCGCCTCGGTATTTTCCGTAACCCTGAGTCCGCAAGTGGTATGTGTCTTAAGAGACTGAAATACGGGACAACTCACGTACTGCATAATATAGCAATGGGGGGTCCCAAGGAATGCGATGACCTCCATCGCGACATTCTTGTATCAGGGATTAGTGCAGCATTTTTCCCACACGGTGTGGGACACTCACTTGGGATGGACGTTCACGATGTGCCTATTGCGAGCAAGCCATCCAAAACCGGGAAATACTTCATCGCCGGCCAGCCTGAATCAGCTACCCAGGGAGGTGGCCATGAAAGCTTCTACAGATTCTTGCGTCTACGACTCCCCCTACTGGCTGGAATGGTCGTTGTGAGTCTTTTACCTTCTCTTCTCGTGTAGTTTCTCCGCATTTCCTTAACATTGGCTGAATGGCTGTCAGACCGTCGAACCGGGAATTTATTTTTCTCCACACCTCCTTGCACCGCACCGGCAGTCGCCCTTCCTCGATGCCGCTGTACTCGCACAATATGAGAGCGTAGGCGGCATCCGCATCGAAGACGATGTACTTATCACGGAGAATGGTGCCGAGAATCTCACTACGGTCAGAAGCGAGACGGCATGGATTGAATCAGTTTGTGCAGGAGAAGATTGAACTATTAGGAACATCGGTAGAGATTGAAAGGGTGCCTTATATTTTCAAGGGACGGACACCTTGATGTAAGTTTGCCCATTTTGACTTTTTGAGCATCGAGATGTTGTGTCCTGCATGTTACGCTGAGTGTACTTATACTTACCCTTGAATGACATCTGGCGTTGTATCATCTAAGTAACTGGCCACACGAATCGGATCACTTGTTGTCGATGATATGTATGCCACCAGAACTACCACGCTATTAGACTACTCAGTCTGTCTCGAACTTGTGCCAGTCAAATGCCTGGGACATGCATGGTGTACTCGCAATATCTGGGGTCTTCGTGGGAGACAGGTAACGAGGAGTTGGTTACAGGTGGATTTTGGAGTAAAACAAGTAGCGTTAGTACTTGGTATGTATTGCGGACTGATTCCAGGGTGACGAAAAGCCAAGTTATCGTGCATCAGTTATGTAAAACACCAACGCACCCAAACTTATCCCACTGTTAAGGGTGATGTTTGGACGAAGTGCTTGGATTCTAGACGTGAACCCTACATGCCACAAACCAGTGTCATTGTTCCACTGGTACCATATATCTCTCCGCACAGGGTGTTCAGTCCATGAGGCATCGATCCAAGCTCGTGTTAGCATTAACGATTAAGACACGTGAGATGAAGTGTAGAGTCAAAATACATATGATATGCAAGAATAGAAAATGCAGGAAACGTTCAAGAGACATCACGAACAGCTCAGTAAAATCTTGTGGATGGAATGGTTCCCAGGAAGCGTTATACCAATGCATCACAGTCCACGCACAATGTGTCACCGCTTCTGTCAACCGTTAGAAATCGTTTGGGAACCATAGGGCCAGTAAAGAAACGACCTACTCTACATTCTCAATACAACATGCTTTACAAATGATGCGTCCGCACCCCGGAAGTGGCACCGGGGTAATATCGTCGACGATTTCGCAAGGCGGATTACTCGACGATTGATCACAAGTCTTGACTCTGGTATCGGCATCATCTTTCTCAACCAGAGACCTTTTGCGTTTAACAGAAGGTGGTATTGCGGCATCGCAATGCATCACAAACGTATTGGACCCTAACGCGGTGCGTTTTGGGGAAGTCAAGCCAGAATTGGATTGGGTGTTTCCGTGTATTGGAGACGGGCTGGGCGATTGCGTCGGTGCTGGAGTTAGAGAAAGGGATGGTTGTATTGAGGAACAGGTCCGTGAGCAAACGGTACACGTTGGCGCCATGCACCTGTGATAGGAGTGAATATATTAGTTAGTGCTTGCCAGGTGACAACTTGCGAATGGGTTGTGCCCACACCACCACAGACACATCTGCTGCTGGACAGCCGAATCAAGCTAATTCGAACATGTTGATCAATAAACGCCAAAAATAAACACTTTCGTCCAGCAGCATGTGGAAGAACATGGGAGAGAGGGTTTGATGACTTACCTCGTACATATCACAACACGGCCTGCACCAGAGCGCACGGCAGACGACAACGCTCTATGGCATGATGAGCAAGAAAGCTTAGATCCAATTGTAAAGGTCATGTGGCCGCCATCGTCAGCATCTGATGTGTTCAATGAGGCAGTTAGTGCCTTTCCCGTGATTGTTGCTGCCTCTATATGAGATGTAGACCGTGTAGTATTAAGCTTTCGTCGTTTCACGGTCGGTTTCCTGGCACATGCTGTTGAAGATACAGAGCAAAGCGAACCCGCCGTGCGCATCTGGGAATAACTGAGATGTGGGGGCCAGTCAATTCCACGATAGGCCGGTAAAACGGGGTGATCCTGAGCGGGGGATTTCCTGATATTACACAATGAGGTAGAAGGGAATTTCAAGAGGGCTTCACTGGCAAGTTGACCAACCGTGTTGACGGAACATCGACAATATTTGACAATGATGGCATGTAGGCAGCATTCCTCACGTGATTCGCAGGTGGTGTGGGAAGCGAAGGCCATGCTGTAGAAACGAACGACCATCTTCGTTATCATAGCCCTGCAGAAGAGACCCTGGGTTGCAATACCATGCAACTCCTGCATGCTGGGACAAGATATATTCGACGACTGACTGACTTTCATCGAGTCTTTTGATCCGCCTTACATTGAACAAAATAAATTGTTCATAATACCCTCACTACAAGACAGTCTAGTGTTTTCGACATCATTCAAGATGGTAGAGAGCATTTCACCCTAGTTTTATTCAGCTCTTAGCTAACCTCTGTCCAGTGTCCACTCTCTCCGGCGCGGTTCGCTATCTGTCTTTTAGGAACCTGAATTCTACATATCAAATATACTATTCAATACGGCCGAGCTTGCGCCGGCAGCCACCTTGTTTACAATGTAGGCTGGTTTCTCCCGTCTTGAACCTTCAAGACACTTCGAAGTCTGATGGCACCATATGTCCTTACATAGTCTCAAGGACGTAACAATTGCCCATGATGCCCTGTGCACATTATGTGTTCAGACTATCGATCATGGCTACAACCACAACTTCGACCACAGCCACCACGACGATGACAACTCCAACAACTCCAATCCTCAGGCTCCAACGTTTGAACTCGCGCCCTCCAATCTACTATATGTTGCCTTATCGTGCAGCCGAGGACGAAACAACATCAGACTCTTGCGGGACTTTGATGACAGGTTATTAACACAACACCCAAGTAAACATTTGCGACAGGAAAGCAAACGGTTGGCAGCGTTAGATACAGCCATCATACAGAACAATATTTACTCGGTTTCAACGCAATGGCAACGGGAATTGAACGTTGGACGTTCTTTGAAACGGCGTACAAAAAGCAACACCCTCGCGGGTGTTCAAAAATCGTACCATCCACGTGGCATTTCCAGTGGTAGTGACCTTGTAAGCAAGGTGACAAGGTGACTAGTAACCTGGAAGCCTGCATTGCGTATACTTTACCCACCTTTTCGTATTCTCGATTACTAATCCCAGACAAGGTTCTTCAGATGACCTTGCGTCTTGCATTGCCGCTTTCCCGATGTAAAGTCACCGTAGTAGAAATCATACTAAGTGTAACTCTTTTTGGAGAAAGTATTTTGTAACTGATGTGAGGGCATATACAGGGGAATTAGCGAAAGTTAGCTCATTCAAACTCTTCATCATTAATACTTTCCATGTAAGTCGATCTAAGATGTACCTGCGCTTAACCATATTATTCTATTAGACACTGCTGACGTCTCAGAAAGCTGAATAAGGCCCGGACGCTGGCAGCGTCGCGGCCACCTGGTCGATTCGTTTTTCTGGCAGCCCGATTTCTTGGATCACATAGATACGTTTCCAACACAATCTAACACACAAGCCAATCTTACAGGGCATACATCGTAGTCATACCACAGTCCAGTCCAGTCCAAGCGTACAGACCTCATCCTCGATCCTCCTGAGCTTAACACTGTCTTCATCCGCTGATAGTGACAGGAGAGCAGCCGACGTTTAGGCCACCGCTCTACAGGACAATTATCAGACACTTTGGGTCGTTAGAAACAAGGGAGCTTACGAAGTAGACGTTGTCGCAGCACACCGTCTGCTGGACACAGTTTGCACCCGTGCCGGATCCGATGGGGCTGCAGGTAAAACCAACCACGGTGTTCGAGGAGGAGGGCAAGGGGACACCCAACCATCCAAGGAGCGAAGTCACTTGAACACTACTAGCCTGGAGCACATGTCACTGGGCGTCGCGTTGCGCAATACTGTCTAACTTACGGACTGGGAACTGTTGCAGCAGTAGACGCCATTGCCATTGCCGCAATTCTGGCCGCGCTTAACGACCTCAATGGGTTCGACGGGACCGGCAGCTGCCAGCATCGCGACGGAGGTAACGATCAACGTAGAAAGATGGAAGAACATTTCAGATGTTTGTGAGTAGGTGATCTTTCACTTGTTTGTGGGGTTTCAATGGATAATGGAGGGCTTTTATACCTTTGGACGGCGTTTACTGACCATTTTTGTGAATCACAGGTTCTCCCATAGCCTCCCATACCTCTTGTGCTTGAGCCCTTGAACATTTTCCAAGATAGAAGGCAAAGTGTAAATGAAGTCACGGGGCAGAGGTACCTGATCCCGTGACAGTCGCCGAGGCATTGCTGACAACCCCTGAAGGAAGGCACTTCGTTTCAGATTTGTCCAACCCCTGAACCCACTATCAGCGACATTATCTGCTGGCTACCATATTTCCGGCCCGTGAAAGCAGTCTGCTACACCTATACTTCGGCAGGAACAGACTAAACTTCATTTTTGAACGCGACCGACCAAGGTCCTAGATCTGGCCATTCTCCCTGTGATTTCCAATCTTGTCAATAACGCCCTCCTATTCCACGACCTCGTTCCAAGTCCATCATTGCCATCAACTCACTGCCTCGTGAAGGAGTGACATGTACTGGGTATTACTCCCCTTATGGCAGTGCAAGCCCCTGTCCGGCCAACGACCCTCCTAGGCCGATGTACTTGAGGCACGATCTTCATTCATCGCTCTAGACTGAAAACAAGTTGACAACAACGCCCTCCAGTATGTATGACGAGATGTTACGAATTTCTTCACATCCTTTGTAAGGTTATATGCCGTACGACAAACAATTTGCACTCAGGGGTATCAGACTGCAGGTACCTGCTCGGTGTAGTGATGGTGCACTGCAACCCGATGTCGCTTGAGGAAATCCCCAACTCTTTTGGTACAGGTTTAAGGCATTGCAGAGTCACCTGCACTCCCCTCGGTTCGTACTCGCTCATTGTTGCCACTCTCTCCTCCGGCTTGGCTGACAAGGATTTTACCATTTCTGCCAATTCGTCAACTGAGGCTGTGCATATACAATTTGATATTTACCACGCCGCGATCAGTGCATTGACTGACACTCAAATATTCTCGTGAAGGCACTGCAACAATTCTGTCAAGTGGGGCTTGCATGCCTCGAGGTGGGAATTATATTATCATGTCGCTGATCCATGCATTTCGAAGGTAAAATTGAATGCCAAAAGCGCATGGATGCTCTTGTGAGTTTTGACTTCTCGATTCTGCGAGAATTCATTTTGGCCATTTTCCTTGAGCAAAGTGGCCAATTATCTTGACCCCTTCTCGCTCATTTACTGTCATACGACACGATCTGGCGGGCGACAACGGAGAAATCGTTCTAACTTCTTCGATATGATGTTGAAGGCTCCGATGCACTCTCGCATGGTTTTTACTATCCTTTTCGTTACTACGGTTAGGGTGGTGATCCTTGATAAGACACTATCGGTCTGAATGATAGACGGTGTCGTTACTGTTAGCATCAACAGGCTCTATATAAGTAGCTGACGTTGTCGCTGAAAACAGATGGTTTCTAACTCGACTCAGCGCCTTAGTAGGACTTGCGCACTTAGTCGTCATGTCACGCTCCGTCCCCTTCTCCTGACCGTCGTCTCGTCAACATATATCAACCCATTCCGCTCGTTTTCGATTCTTATACCTCAATAAATACTACTGTCATTTCTTCCTCATAACATCTAAAAACTTCCCCTACTTATATCTGGCTGCCAATTTGACATCACTCCACCCAGCAAGTACCAGTCACCCTGACATGAAATTATTCACTTCTCACTCCTCTCTCGACTTGATGCAAATTTTTTATCCACCTCGATCTCACCATGCACTTCATTCCCAAAGACACAGAATATCAGGGCCCGGTGTTCCTGGAATGGCTATGAAATCAGGCCACAAACATCCCTGTGCACTGCCATGCACAGGCTACAGACGCAAGCATGCTTGCAGATTGACAAGAACCTTGCTGCTATCCAACCGGCCCAGCCCCCATTGAGTGTGGCGGAGTGGGGTCACATTTCCCACCAACTCTCCGGAGCACTCCGTTCATTCCAAGTGGAGTGTGCAAATGCAAATATCGTCTTATCCTGGCCGCAGGATCAATTCTTTTGAGTGCTTCGTCTGCAGGAATACAGTGGTGCCGTCCGGAAGAGTGCGCAAACCGTTCAGCACTTGTGAGGTGGGCTGTCAGGATTGATGGTCCTTCCGTGTCCAATTTCGGGCTATCGACAACTAGCATTGCAGATATTTGATCGTGTTATACCGTCCATGCATCGCTGATGTGGCGCAAGCCCTTGCTGCCCAGTTACAACTGTATGCGAAAACGTTGTCAATAAGCTTGAATTGATATCACCGAGCACGTCATGGCCCTGATTGCGTCCCAAAAGGAAATCAATTAATAGTGGTGTAGATTATAAGTTGTAGAGTACGCAACTTCGGTCGACAATTCATTTGCTTGACAAGGGTTTTAGGATATCTAAAACATATAAGCAGCGTTAGCCGCCGGATGGCGTCCGCCAGTTGTGGCTGTTCCATTATTTGCGGTCTGCTCTCTCATTCGTTGCGTCCTGCTGAACCGTTCAGCAACAGTGACGCCCTCAATGTACATATATATTTGCATCCATTGCATCCTGCTGAACTCAGTAGCGGTGACCCTCCCAATGTGTCATCGTGCTTCAATGTGTGTCGTGCCAGCCGTCCGAGGTGATTAATCATAATGGCGAGCACACACCCATAGGTGGAGCGCTCATAGTAATAAAGCCACCTTTGACCGACGACTGAACCTGGATTGATAATCGTCAGTGCACTATTTACCGGTCACACTTTCCACCAGAACAAAGTTGTCGGGGACGACGGGCACCTTGTTTACGTGCACGCCATATATCTCTAACCGCTTCATAACTACATCAACAGTAAGATACTGAGATCCCAATTATGTAAAGCACGTTGGAAAGCTGAAAGATATTCAAACCACTTAAATGACTCACGAGTTGCAGTCATCATCGTTGTGCAGATCTGTAGCTAGAGGTGCCAGTGACCGTGCTTGTACTGGTTGTCAGTGGTCGGTCCTCATTATTGAGGTGGTGGTGGTGGTGATCATGCTGGCGGGACTGTCGTCGTCGTCGTCATCTGTGGTCCTGGTCGTTTCGATGGACCTCGTCATGGCTTTGGTGATGGTCCCCATCGTGCCGGTGCTGGGCGATCATGCAGTCAGGTATACATTGTGACGTAAATGGTAGTCCCCGGTAAAGTCGTGCGCATTCGCGGTATTGTTGGCTGGATTGTCATTTGTATGTCTTGCTGTGTGCTCACTCGTGCTGGCTTGGAGGGAATTCGCGGGTAAGACTAGGACCGCGATCCGTGGGTTGTTGGTGACCCATTAGCATAGGCTAATCGCTTTTGTTTTATATCTTGTGGCACAGACCACAGGGACTACAAATTCCCACGAATTATGGGGCAGAAACCGACACTCGAAATGCCGCCTGCGTTGGCAGAACCCTTGCTTGACGAATTGAATTGGAATGGCGAAAGTCAACTTCAGTTATTCAATTGCTTACTACTGAAGTGTATTGAAACTTGAAAGGTAACACTTCCAAAGAAGGCAAAAAGTTCAGTCGTAGGACGTTCTCACGATATAACCAAGTCTCAGAACCCTGTCAAGCAAGGGAATGTACCAAGTGGCAAGGTCTTGTAATTGCCTGAAGAGTCAACTTCGACTGTCGACAGAACTTCTTTCCTTTTTTTAGAACCGCCCACTGGACTACAGTAATAACCGTTGATGCGATGGGCCTACCATTTACTGACAATTCGAAATGCCGCCTGCATCGCAGAACCCCTGTAACTTGACCGTTCGATTCAGCCAAAAGGTTCTCTTTTCTCTGATTTCAATTATTCAATCGGTGGGTGATTTTTTAGAAGACAAGGTTCTGTCGTCAATCGAAGGTGCAACGCTGGCCGGCCAGTGCTGTTTGGATAATATTTCTGGCTGATTAAATGAGGCCCTAATCACAGCCTCTCGAATGCTCCCTTGCCATAAAACGAAGCCATCATATGTGTCAATACCACCATCCCTTGTCCCACAACATTTCGTATTCCATGCCATCAAATGATACCACGCAGGCTTATGAGGCGCCTTTCGATCACAACAAATCCACCCACACTCCCGAAGTCCCCGTTCTTGATCCCAGCCTTTACTACCTCACTGAAGCAGAGGCAGCATTTTTCAAAGCTACAACTGGAATTAATAATGACGAGGAACTGAAGGCACACATCCTGATGGTACAGGAAAAGGCTTACAAGGCCAGTTTTATTATCTTGGCTTCCCCTACCGTTCAAGCTGACTATCACAAATGTAGGTTGCACCGTATCCCTATATTTATATATTTGGATTCCTACGGTGCGTGAAATATTTCACAGGCGACCTTCCCTGTAACTCACCGACACGCTATATGCAGGATGGGAATCAAGACGCACCCAATCTACGAAGACATCGTTAGGATTGGGCGCGAACGCAAAGACGCTGTTTTCCTCGATATCGGCTGTTGCCGTGGGTGCCTCTCACCAAGATACCATTTATCTGCTCTGACTTCATCTATAGTAGCCACAGACGCCAAGATAGTCGCAGCTGATGGGTTCCCAGCTCACAATATCATTGCATCAGACCTGAAGAAAGGTCAGTCAAGCCTCCTTCCCAGTCTCTGTTTGTGTTACTGACACTCGCTGGAAAATTAGGATTCCTAGAACTCAATCACGTCTTGTTCAGGTCATCGAAGGAGACGTGGCCGGCACATTTCATCCCGGGAGATGCATTCGATGCTGACTTGCTTTCTGTTGTACCCATTGCGCGAGGACCCACACGGGAACCACTTCCAGATCTGTCAGCCTTGACATCGCTGAATCCTCTTCACGGTCACTGTTCGGTTATCAATGCATCTGCACTCTTCCATTTTTTTGATGAAGAGAAACAGTTACATCTTGCTCGCGCTCTTGCAGGGTTGCTGTCTCCACAGCCAGGGTCTATAATCTGTGGCATCCAGGCAGCTAAGGAGAAGGGGATCTCTTCACAAATCGTCTGCGGCACACAGCTCTTTGCGCAGTCCGCGAAGAGTTGGGAGGAGGTGTGGGATGGAATGATCTTTGAGAAGGGCGAGGCGCAGGTCAGGGTTGAGAGGAAGGAAATTGCTTTCATGGAGAATAAAGTGGAGCTCCTGTTTTGGAGCGTCACGAGGATGTAGAATTATGGTATAGAATGGCCAATGGAGTTAAGGGCCATCCAGCCTTCGTGCTACATATACGACCGTCTATATCACACATATCTAGAGTAGTTCAACAGGCGGTCCTCGCCACGGAGCGGGGCCTCAACAACACTGAGTTGATGGAAACGAAGCGAGTTCCGTCCGCCAAAATTATATACACTTTGAGGACGATGGCTTGGAGTAATCGCTATCACTGTGCTTGGGGTATTCAACGTGGCTTTTTGACAACGGGAGGCATTTGAAGACGCGGAGTTTACTATGCAAAACCAGCACCGGCATTTGCCGCTATTACATAATGCGCTCGTGTTGGTGACTCCTTTTCGGGTCACTCCAAATCCATGACAGGTCGACGCGCAAAGAAGCACTCTTAGCACCTTCAAATGTTATGAATTGGAACAAGAATATCGCATCGTCATAGAATGAAATAGATGAAGGATTATCAGCGCTCGGAGGAAGTAGCCATGTACTCGACTTGATTTGTCTAGTCCTGGTATATTATAATTAGGTGAGGCATATTCGGTCACTGCACAGAGACCGCAAGCCTTTCCGTCCTGTTTGACATCTTGTGTAGTTGCGGAATCGGGTTGATGGGGGCTCGTGGTCTAGTCTCTCCTAGGGAGATCAAAGCCTCAAGGAGGACAACACTATCTATGCAATGAGGTTCACATAGATGACCGAGGGGTGGAGGGCATACTATGCGGGAAAATGGCATTGAGCCAGACGAAGTTCCAGGTAAGTGAAGAGATGGGTGACGAACCTGTGGTCATCGAGTCTTGTTTTGCATAACGGTGCGTCGGTGCGCGACAAGAAAATCTGTTCGAGCCGTTGATCAGTAAGTAAGGGGTCCCCTCGATGCAAAATGTTGATAGCCGCCGAACGCAACTGTCAATTGCACTGCCACATACCCCGATAGCGGACCACGGGCGGTTTCCATCCTCTGTCACATTATGGCATGCCTCAGATAGCCGAGTCAGACCCATCGAACTATGCCTCACGAACAAGGTTCGGCCTGCTCCGACGCCGTATATTTTGATATGAGAAAGATGGCTTAAGGTAAAGCAAGTGAATATGTGATCAGAATGACGAATTGAACCCTATTGCACCTGCCAGTCTACAGTGTAAATGTGCTACTTGTCGGGGGCCACTTACGAGCATTGTTATCAACTGATTGTCACGAAAAAACTTGGCCACACAGGCACCTATTGAATTGTTTGATGGGTACATACCACCATGCCCTTGCTGAAGGCTTTCTCACACCTCCAGATACTAAGTTCGGTGCGGCGTACCAGGGCATACCCTTGGCATTTATCCACCATTATTCCTACCCTACCACATGAGTTCGACACTATTGCTTGGTAAACTTATTTTGTGTCACCCACTGGCATATCCTGATCTCAACGAAGCAGCAGAGGGAAGAGGAACAAGGGGTGCCTCGGGCAGAATAGCCTGCTTCTTGTTAGGTTCCCTATCGTTCAGAACGATCCCGCACGTCCATCGTAGACTCGGATCCTCTACTACCCGTCTCCGGCCTTAGCATTATATCTGGTCTTGCCATTGACTGAAGGTGACGATGCCTATTCCCATTCCCGACTGTTCAAGGCGCATACAATTTAATCATCTCCCAGCACATAGCCCGACCATGACATACAACTGTGTCGATTCCATGCACTGAGAATGTCGTAAGAAACTCTGAAACATTTTACTAGATGCGATGTGCTTGCATCCCACGGTGTGTCAAACTCTTTCGTATATCTCAGGTTCGATTCCACATTGCCTAGCTCCAGTCTGCCCAAGTCCATGCGGGGATGACATATATCTCCGCCTGAGTTCGCTCGCCGGTATAGTTGGGTCGATATTCCCGCCAAGAGACCTGGTATGCGCTATCAATACCCCGACATATGGGAAGCATCTGTCGGAATAAATTTTAGGGCAGTGAATATCTTCCTTGCCCCAAATTTTGGGATTAACTGATTGAACAGCACTGATGATTCATACATACTTCTTCATCGAGTGGCTAGACAATGACAGAATATAACACTCTAAGTCCCTTTTTAGGGGTTGATAAGCGTGAAGCGAGACTTGGTTGGACCCGAAGTGTAAGTGCTTAGGATACAAGCTTCCTGGGGGGAAAGAGTTTGAGGGACGAAGATCAATGGGCACACAAAACTTTGACCACGCGGGAGATAGAATAAGAAAAATATATGGTATACACATGAGGGACAGATAATAGCAATGCCAGACGGAGACGACACATGATCAATCATGCGGAGTATTTCTCTTCCTGTTCGCCGTCTCGCGCTGGATGTTCATGCATTCCGGATAATGAGGGTATATCACTACTGCACTCTTCTTGGCACGTGGTCAACGCGTTGTCTGATGGGTAACCTGTCCCATTGAGTTCAATATGCGTGGTCAGTAGCTGTGTCGTCTGGGGACGTTGCCGCGTCGTATAGTCGTCGTCTTTTTCATCTGATTCACTCTGTTCCGAAATTGAAACTGAGGAAGAACAACCATAACGGTAAATGCACGTCACGAAAACGAGCAAATTACACATGATGGTTGAGAATCCAACCTGAACGAGGTGTCAAGGTGCAATTCGAGTGTACGGTATAGGACCTCACCTCGACATCCATGGATAGGACCACCAACGGATAGATATTTCCAATCTGGCAAATGGCACGGAACAGAGATGCAATGGTGACGAGGGAGCCTGATGCAAATATCAGCAAGATCATCCTTCGCTGTCTCCTCGGGAGCTTAACACTCCATAAGAGCCGGATCGGAAGTCCAATAAGAATAACATCTGCTATGAAATCACCTGCGCACGTGCTATCAGGACTGGAGAGTTAACGGGACCAATATGACTCACTAGCCAGTTCGTATATTACCAAGTTCCTCCCCAATGGAAGAGCCGGTTTGTTAAAACTCCTGGGCTGCTGTGTCCAGCTTAGATCACGGGTGTAAAACCAAATTTTTGCCCCCATAAAGGAGAGGAACATCATGATGAATAATACCGCAATCGTACACATCACGCGTCGCAGTCTCTGAGACGGATAGACAATGCGTAAGACGGAAAACAAGGTACTAAGGCGGACAACCCTTGACGATAAAAGCATCAGAAGTGTGACGACGGAGAAAGCCTTGCAACATACCATATGACAATGTTGAATGAAAAGACATACAACCAGAATCCGATAGTCGATATCGGACTGGCTAGGGGGTGTGTAGGCTTTAGCCATTAAGCAATGCAAAACAAATTACATACGCTGCATTGTATAGATCCACGTCCCCGTCAAGTAAGCCAGTGCGAAGAACACTGCAACAAGTGCACAAGAATCTTCCCACCACAGTCGTCGTATTTGAAGCCGAAACGAAAATCGAAAGATTCCTAGTAATAGTCCAAAGCTCTGCAAGACTGTTGTCCCAGCTGTTCACAGTCAATTACAAGGATGTTAAGGTAGGAAATGTTATCCTCACTCACCCCTCGCGGCTTTCAGAACATCCAAGGTTAAACCGGTAATGATGACTGTCATAATGCAAAAGCCTTTGAGCACGAGCACCAATATGGATCTGCCCAAGCAGTGAGAACACCCGGTATTTATAACATGTGGGGGAAAAGAAAAAAGACGTGTAGCCGAGTCATACTGTACGCTAACTGGCAGAGGGGCGCTCCTGTCTGACAACGAAGAAAACCGTGTATGTAATGACTTCAACGTCTAGAAAATTTTTCTGCTTTGCCTAACTTCCAGGGGCTAAGCACTAAGAAATGATAGGGAAGGTTAGCAGATAACTTCCCTGGTGATCCCGACAGAACGGCTTATCGTGGTACCGAATCCGAGAAAGCTTGATTTTGAGCTTCAACTGTCTGATTTTAGAGGTAAGTAGAGCTATATCTCCCTGATGTATGAGTGATGGTTGCAAATCAACCACGAGAAGCGTGTGGTTCACTTGAAGCCTCGTTCAATGAGTAAACATATTTTTCTTGACTCGTCCTCGGGATGGGTGCTCAGAGTTGATGACCCCGAGCGTTTGAGTCGTCACGTCTGTTGCTCTGGTCACTGGACTACCTCAGACGAAGTGCCCGTTGCATTATTGAAGTTTCGGTTTCGCAGCCCCGCAAGTTTGTACATATCGAATGAGCGGCCAAATCTGCGCAGCGGCCGTGTCACCTCTAAAACACGTTCGTATTCATTATGATGGCCAAACTTCTTCGTTTTGCGTTTGCGGAGATCGAGGAAAGCTCGAATACAGCGGCCTGCAATTGGTGCGCGATAAACTCGTTAGTCGGTGAACGCAGATCAAGTATGTCCGATGTTTTTGACCTTGAGCGGGGATAGAAAGCAAAAAACATTTCGATGTCAAAGGTGTGTCTGTATCACCTTACAGGTCGATTCAGGGCGGCCCCAATACCACACAAGGTCTCACGCAACCCTAGTCTCGTTCCCAGCCGTTGTGGGGGGCCTCCGGTCGGACGGACAAACTTATTTGATGGAAACGTCCCTGTTCTCATTTTACATAAACCCCGCCGCAAGTACACAACCCTCAGAAAGCACTGCAGGGCGCTCAGCCCAAATGCAACGAATCATGACTTTTTCCTTGAGCGCTGATAGCACAGGAAATGAAAGCGATACGACGATGCAAGTGATCTGGGCTAGATCATAATAGGGGATCGGCAACGAATGCCATGGTGCGTCTGTCTAAAATGTGGAGGGCTTCAAATCCTTATCTCTGCCGTGGACACCATACGCTGTGTACCAATCTTCTCGTGTCCTCTTTCTATTTATTCTCTGTCCATTGTCTGCTTTGGCAGGCCACTTCGCGCTCCACCCAATCAACTGCTTCTTCGACACTCCACCCTTTATGCCCTTCGTCCGTCGTCTTTTTTCATATCAACTCATCCTAATGTGCACCCTACCTGCGCAACATCCTCGACACTAGTGCCAACACGTCAAACTCAGTTCGGGTACTGAATCTGATGCAGCCAGTTATGGTTATGTACTCTGAACTACCCATGCACGGGTTAGCCGGACCCGTGCTTTTCCCTACGCACAGAGTGAGACTATATGTAAGACTATACACTAGTAGTGGCAATAGAGGTGCTCGACCTCCATATCCGACGGGCATGTTTCAGTAAGTTTACAGCTGCTGTCGGTGTCATACCTTCCATTCGTTTTGCAGCTCCCAGAGTCGTCGGCCGAACACGCTGAAGCCGTTCTTTTATTTCCTCGCTCAACCCTCTTACCTGAGAGTAGTCCATGTCTGGATCGAGCAAAAGAGACTCGTCCGCGTGGAAGACCTTAAGGTCAGCCAGTTGACGAGGGATATGGGGTGCATAAGTCGCTAGAGAAGTGGTCTAGTTGTAGAAGGTTGGAGTGGCTAAATTGGACACGCACCGTCAACGATGATGCGCGCCTTAATGTACGGCTCAAGGTGGTCAAGCCCAGGTACAGCACCTGACTGCGTTAAAGCATCCAACGTAACGGATGGCCTCCTAAGCAGTTCGAATGCGCTAAAGATGCCATTAAACAACGACAAACTATCCTTTTGGGATATCCCACCTCCTTGGAACACCGTCTTTTGTCATGCTAAAACCATACTTCTCCCACACCTATCAATGATCAACGCAGTTCATTTCAGTAGCAATTTGAGGATCGCACCGTTGGACTGAATGTCACAGAACTGAGCGTTTCTATTGCATTTTGTATTGCATTACGATCGCTTTGGAAAGCATTCCAGCGCTCTGGTGAGATGACACCTGCTTTGTATCCTGTAAGAGAGTAAGTTTGCTGTAAACTAATCACCCAAATAACGAGCCTTTTTCAGTCAGTCTCACATCAGCGTTGTCACACCTTAGTGTCATGCGATACTCTGAACGAGAGGTGAACATTCGATCTACCCAAGAAATATTCTTGTCAGCGCCATGTCATCAGGAAAAATGTTGTGCAACGTACAAGGCTCCTCAGCACCCTTCATTATTAAATCATCAATCATCACACCAATGAATCCGTCCGCACGAGTGATCATCAGTGGGCGTGTGTTCTGCACTGCAAGCCCTGCGTTGATACCAGCTATACAGCCCTGTGCTGCCGCTTCTTCATAACCCGTCGTTCCATTGATTTGACCTGCAAGAAAAAGGCCCTGCATGAGAATATAAGAAGGCCATCCATGTATAAGTAGAGTGAGTTCAAACCCTGATTCTTTTTGTTTCAAGAGACGCTGTATTATATTAGTCAACAAGCGGTTCATTGCTCTGTAACTCACCTTTCAGCTCTCGGGGATCGACGTAATCGTATTCTACACCATAGGCTGGTTTAACCATATGAGCATTCTCAAGCCCGGGAACGGTGCGTATCATCGACTCCTGAAGTTCTTCCGGCATAGAACAAGAAAGACCATTAGGGTAAATAAGGTCTACAACGACTGATCGGCACGGAAAGCGACAGTAAAATAAAAGAACAGACCAGAATCGTATCCCTCATGCTCGAGCCATACAGTATGGTTTCCCTTGTGACCGAATCGGGTGACTTTAGCCTCGAGAGAGGGGCAATATCGAGGTCCTTTCAAGGTATGAACAGGGAGGATGAGAGAGGCGAACAAACACTTGTTTACCTTTCTTGGTCTCCTGGATATGGACGCTAAGGTGTAAACTATCTTTGATCAGCTTATGTGTCTCAGGTGTTGTGTGTGTTTTAAAACAGATGATCTGGTTATCCTGTTCTCTGATCAATGCATAGATCCAACCACAGTGAGACTTATCCACTCACAGCGTTGTCAACCTTCCGATGGAGAAACGAGAATGGATGCGGGGGCTGGTCCCCTTCTTGCCTCTCCAGTTTACTGAAGTCTATGGAGTTCTTATCGAGGCGTGGGGGTGTACCGGTCTGTAGTCTTCCTAGCTGGAAACCCGCGGCACGGAGCGATTGAGAAAGCCCTGTCGCAGGTGCTTCATTCATTCGTCCAGCAGGAAAACGTTTCATCCCTGAAAGAACGAGTCAATTGGTTGTAAAGACAGTTTAGAAAACGTACCTATATGTATTTCGCCGCCAAGAAATGTGCCAGTACAAATGACGACCTGAGAGCATGGTATGACCTCGCCGGAGTCTATCACTCTTCAGAAAAGTGGGACAAAATGAGAACCTAATTCACACTCAACCTAAGCGGACACCTTTGACAGCACCCCATAGAGGGATGCTAGAGTTTGACGAGAGATCATGACCGCATACGAGATCAGAAACGTTAGCAGCTCGCACATCCAAGTTCGGATAATTGAATATGACGTCTTGCATGTGTCGTTTATACAATTTTCGGTCTACCTGACACCTGGGGCCCTGACACAATAATGTAAATAAATACTAACTAGACCCGATTGTTGCAACGCACCCATACAGCAGAGCCTTTGGAACTGTTTAGCATGCGGAATTGTATGCCGGCTTTGTCTGATCATGGCAATTAAACGTGGCAAGCAGTCTGAGCACTGGGCATACCTGCTACCCTTCCAATAATCCCATCCAACGCGTCCACTTCTCTAACAAGAGTTCCCTTCCCAACGCCACCTATTGAAGGATTGCAAGAGAGCTCCCCTACCGTATCCAATTTTTGAGTCAAGAGTAGAGTCCTTGCTCCGGCCCTCGCAGCTCCAGCAGCAGCCTCACAGCCTGCATGACCACCCCCAATGATGCACACTGTTCCACGTCTTAAAACGCTTAAAAGTGAGGACGGTATCATTTCATACCATCATATGTCTCTAGAGTTGCACGAGAAGTGTTGCAGAAGTTGCCCTGTTTCTTTGTGGTCGTGTGGATATGAGCACAGCCAGCCAGCGCCGCAATAGATGAAGCGAAGACACCCTTCTCTATCACAGGAATGCGACGACGAACAACGACCTTGTAGACATTCATGTCCAGATTCCAATGGTGCAAATTTGGCGCTGGGAGAAATAAATTAGACAAAATTGGATAAAGGCCCCTGTCTCATTCAGAACGAGATTAAGAAACGTTGTAAATAGCAGTGTAATGCATAAACCCAACATCACGTCGTAGAGTTTCACGTCTCATTCAACCTTCGACCTTTCCCTCTTCGACCTGTCATAGCATTCCAATGTTATACTAGCCAAGAATCCAGGCATGCACTGCTCTTCGCCGACCCAATAGTCCATCAGCTGCGGTAGATCTTGTGGTCCACCCTCGCCTTGGGCTACTAGTTGCAACCGTGCATCGTTACCGTCAGCATTGGTCTTATTCGGTGGCTGGAATACAAACGACGCAGAAAGGTCGTATATCGATGTCATTCGAACCTGTCCATTAGGATAAAAGGCGAGTTTGAAGCCTAAGAGGGATGTAATAGCTTCTCGGAATTCGGCACTCTTTGCTGTGAATACCTTCGTATAACATGATTAGCTAGCTCACACACCAGACAAAGAATGGCAAACAAACCTGTTGGAGCCTTAGTAGTCGCTTCTCTTTTTGCTTCACTACCTCCTCAAGTTCCTTCTTCTCTTTATCGAGCACGTCCCAGCTTTCCCTCGGTATGAGTGCTTCAGATTTCAAACTTTCTGATGCTACTGATTGGCCCAACGCACGGCAGCCTTCAAGCTCCCTTAGGCGTTTGATCAATGCCTCGTTCTCGCTCTTTAGTCGATCCACAACGGACTGTCGGAAGTCATTCCATTGTTGGGCTGGGTTGTCCCGCAGGCAGAGAACTCGCATGCCAGGTGGAACGTGCTGACCAGCCCCGATTTTCCCTCTCAACTCCCATAAAGTCTGTTCAAGTTCCTCAACCTTGTCTTCATGTGTCTTGACAGTCGCGCGCGCATCTTCGAGCTCTGAAATCACTAGTATGTCAACTCGAATAGCAGACAAGATTCTTCGTGCGTGATACCTTTGCCAGCCTTTGCAACGTTAGCCTTTTGCAGCTCTAGCTCCGTCCTGAGTTCCTTGCGAGTCTGTCGGACGCCAACAAGATTCTCCTCGGCGTCCACAGCGTCCAAATCCACTTGCAATTGATTGTTAAGGGTTTTATATTCATGAAGCGACTGTTCCAGCTGCTGTACGCGCTGCACAAGAGAACTGTCAGGGCCAGGCGTATCCCGCACACCTTCTTCCGCAGTATAACTCGCCTGTACTGAAAGTGAGACATATGGCTGACACACCAACCGCATACGTACTACCAGGGCTTGCAGGAACCCTAATTCCCGTTCTGCAAGTTGAGTCCGCTGGTCCCGACGGGTGACCTTGTCTTTCAGTCCTCGGACCTCTGCATGCAACGCAGTGATTGTTGATTGCGCCTCCGCCAGGGATTCTTGAGTCTTCGCTAGTTCAGCTTCTCGACTCCGTAAGATTGCCAAAGTGGCACCGTGTTCTTCAAACAAGCGTGCGTGGGTAAGCCGTAACTCGGAAAGATTTTGGACGACTGAAAGGGATGGCTTTGAAGGAGTACTAATTTCATTGGATTTGTTCGCCCTGTGATACATAAATATCAGGAAGCGGTCTTTGAAGAAATGTGAGGCCAACCATTCTTGTCGCTCTTGCCTTGCCACTTCTACCTGGGCTTCCAAGGACACCACCCGCTCTCTCAATTCTTCCATTACCTCGACCTTTCTCTCCAGGGCATGTTTTTCCTCTCGGAGAACTTCAATATTGTAATGTCTGTCCTTGTACATCCCGAGTTCCGCATTGAGTCTCGTATTTGTCGTTTCGAGTGCACGCATATGAGCAGCTTGCCGATGCAGTTCGTCCCTGATAATACTCCAATTCTGATCTTCATCGCGCTTTTGCGAGCTTGAGTCGTTGGCAGCTTCGAGTTGGTCCAATTTTTTCTGAAGTCCCTGTGCGGTCGCTTCTGATTCCTCAGCAGCAGATTTGTACTTTGCAAGTTCCTCCTCGAGCTCAGCGTTCCGACGAGTGAGGGTGGCACTCTCTGATTTCTGGGATGCAGAAAGTTGCGCATAAGAACGTTTGAGAGCCGCATGCTCTTCTTCTGTTTCTATGTGTTCATCACGCAGTGTTGCCAGGGCATCTCGGAGATCACGTAGATCTGTCTCTGCTCTGCGCTACGCATTCCATTGGAGCATTCATTCAGTAAGAAGCAGTAATGGACGTACCTTCTCCTCAGCATGAGCAGTTCGCTCGCTTTCTTTTTCTTCCCGCTCGGCCTGTTCCCGCTCGGCGAGGAAGCGTCTATCCTGTTCTAACTTCTCGATATAGCCTTGTCTCTCGCGGAACTTGGCTTCAGCCTCGGCCCTTGCGGTTTGTGCTGCGAGAAGTTTCCGTTCAAGAGAGGCGTGTGCAATAGTTGAGGAGAATGCCTGAGAACGCTGCTGGCGTTTCGCACTTGAGTGATGTGGGTCTGCCATTGGACAATACGGTGTGATCAAGTCAGGGATGATCACAGAGGTCGATGCGTACCTCGCTCGAGCTCGGCCATGAGGGAATCCCGTTTTGACGATGGTGCTGGTCGGGAGGCGAGGAGCGACGCCCGCGAAAGTGCATTCGACGACGTCCTCGCCGTACCCGACGACGACGACGAAGCGTTGTTCATCTCTGTGCTTTGTTGTCTGGACTCGAGTCGCGTGGAAAGTGGAATTCCCAAATTGGCTATTTGAAGTTGAAATAGACTTTCCGCTCTTCACTGCCATCTTGCTGTACCCATGCCCAAGGTCAAGGAAGAGAGCGACTACGAAGACGGCGACCAGCTCGACGAGTCTTGCGACGAATTCGAGTCACCCGAAGGAGGTTCGACGAGTGGCGCTAAGAGACGAACAAGAGGGAGAGGAACCGACAAGGCAGACGGTTACCAACTCAAAAATGTTCTCAAACTACCGCGGGCAACGACGTATGCAACACAGGCTATCTATGGTGAGCGTGGACAGCTCGTACCTGGCCCTACCGTGGGGTTCATGTGGCACTTTAGACCAAGTACATGCTGGCGACATAAACCTTTGCCCTGAATATCAGCGAGGTAGTACCCTACACCAATGACATTTCGGTATCATCTAACCAGCGCATTTCCAAGACGTTGTTTGGCCTGAATCAAAGCAGATTGGCCTTATTGACTCTATCCTTCGTAATTTTTACATTCCACCTGTTATCTTTGGTATGGACTCAGGTGTCATAGCATTAACACCCCGAAATATTCTAACTACTTCCCAGTGTCCCACCAACACGAAGACGGGGCAGAAACCAAAACATGCATTGATGGAAAGCAACGACTCACTTCCATAAGAAGGTGCTCTAGTCCATTTATGGCTGTCGCGTCAGCTAACTCTATTATTCATAGGTTCATGGATGGAGAGGTTAGTTGCGTTCATTTATCTGTTCTATCACGTCTAACCGTTCTCTAGATTCCCCGTAAGTGTCTGTTCCCTGTGCAATCGGACAATAACCAACTGTACCATTGTTCAACCAGACAAGGACCCGTAGGTTTCTGATCTCCACAGACTTTCCCTGCTGTGACCACCTTTGAATCTAGGGACACTGGTGATAAATATTTCTACAAGAGTAGTGCGGCGTCGAAAAGTGGCCGCTCGATGATACTGTCAGAGAAGTATAGACGACTATTCGCTAACAAACAAATAGTTTGCATTGAATATCAAGACTTACCCGACACTGACGAACGAGAGATATTTCAGGTAGGGTGTCTTCCATTTGGGTGTTTATTCAAGCTGACAGCTGGTTTCCAGAGGGTCCAACTTGGAATGGCACTCACACCCGCAGGTTGGTGCTGGCTGTCTCCTTTCATTCGCCTCCGCATGGCTAACACATGTTGTTCCGCTCCAGAGAAGCTCCAAGTTATAAGTTCCCCAATGGCGTCTTTCATCCGAACGCTCCAAAGTCAATATTTGGAATCTGGCGGCCCGCTATCGGGAGATGAGCTCGATTGGGACCACTCCCGTGGCGGTGACTTCCGCTGTCTCACCCAGGCATTGTATCTCATATCCAAGTACCCGCAGCAAATGTCCGTGGGGTCCATCGTACAGCTCGAGAAGTGGTTGCTGAAGCCAACTGCCCGACCCACCCGTAAGAAGAAAGGGAAAGGCAAGGGGAAAACGTCTTCCGACGATGGTGACGAAGGAGATCCTGACCTTTCTCAGGACACTTCCTTCTTGGAGGGGATTCACTCCACCTTCCAGACATTCTCTCAACTGGTTGCCGACCACGCATTGCGGCCCTTATTCCTCAAAGAGGAATGGCGCGTCTCGCCCATCGAGTTCGTGATGATGTGTTTGCTGGTCTCGATCGAGAAGGATAGACTTTCGCCCAAGAGTATCGCAGAGAAAATTGGAGAGATGCGGGTAGTCACTCGGGCAGAGCACGTCGATATTCGGACGAATGCGCGGGTTGCGAAGACCATGTTTGACTTCATCTCACGGGTGGCTGAGACGAAGGGCGGTGTTAATGGCATAAAACGGAAACGGGGGACGGGCGGTGATGATGACGAGTCGAGGAGGAAAAATAAGGACCAGAAGATAGGAGATGCCTCTACCATTGGCGTAACTGCAAGTCCGCGCGTCCCGCCTCCACCCCGGCCCACACTCCCTCTACTGACCCCAGACATCGCAAGCATCGACACCACGCTTCCTGTCTCCCATACTCCTGCGAAAACCCCTTCAGCGTCGGCCCCGCCTGTCATCCCTCCCCCACGACCTATTCCGCAGGACCGTCTGTAGACGCGAGACGCAAGGCATGTTACAAGTTTACCGTCGATGGCTCCCTCGTAGCCTTGACACAATGGAATGCCAATTGTTATGTGGTGCTTGGCGCACACCGAACTGAAGCTATCATATACCGTAAGCTATGTAGCAACAGGGTTATACACATCATGATCACTACTCCTCTATCTGACGCAAGATAGGATTCGTTATAGCCATACTTTACTTACGGATCCTATGTTGCACATGGTACATAATCTCCTCGTCTTGGACGTTGTACTCAATAGCTCAAATTTAGAAATGAATACAAGGAATTAAGGATCACTAAACTCTCTTATCTAAACGCTCCACATGCATGACGATTTCTTTCACGTGGCTCGTTATGATCCTCCACTTCGCCTAAGTGCTTGTATTACACCAGAATCAAGTAAGTGAGCCAAAGAAATGGACAATGTTATGATTAGAAGAACTTATGCCATTGGACTTAGCTTGACCAACACACGGGTATCCATATAGGGCTGCGAATAATAAATATGCGTCCTCGCACCGAGTGATTTTGTGGTAACTCCGAGGGCCTATAGTGCGTTAGTACTTGTTTCAACACTTCCGAACCGAAGGTTTGGAAATTTCACACATGCCACCGCCCGCGCCACAGCAAAGTATGGCCATAGTATTTGCAGACTCGCAACTCGAACGGGGACTAAACGGCTTCTCGGTATGTAAGTATCTGCACATATAGTGGCCTTCTTCAAATATTGAAGTTCACTCGCGGTCGCCCTAGTAAGCATCAAGTGTTAAGAATCAGATATCGATCGGCGATTGTCGGTGTGGCTTTACTACGGGCGAGGATTATTCGGACAGGCTGAATGATGGGCGTCGAGGATAGAAGTCTGGACCGTAACCTCCCTTTGAAGGAACGACTATCTTCCTTCAAATTTTGAGGGTTGCCTACGGGAGACTAGCACTGTGGCGAACCAAGGCCAGCTTCACATCAAGCTACTTCAGGCACTCCGTAGCGCTGTAACACGCCTGATGCCAACCTGTCTTGATGACAACGGCTCTGATCAGCCAACGTCCATGGCTTGCTTTCATGTATTCAAGTTCTTAATGGAGTGTTTTTCTGTGGGAACCCCCGATGAGTATCCAGGATCATTGTTGTGGCTCATTTTTTTTTTGGAACAGCGGACTATTATATATTGCACCTGCAACGATCATCTCAACTATGACTGGGATACTACCATTGATCCGAGTAATCTGCGCTCGTGAACATGGACTCATGACTATGAATAGATTCCTGGATGACCTCCAAGAGTGGCACAGGTTATACCAAGCGTGCATTCAACTAGTCGACGCAGAACTGGCTGGTTGCACTACGTCTTCGACCACATTAGGTCGAAGTCACGCTGTGGGTCTGTGTGGATAGTGCTCGTCGTCTACCTTGCTTCACTGTTAAAGTCATTCCACAATTACCTGCCATCGACACTGTCGTCCACCGCTCACTTTGTCCCTTGTCACCATCCATCGTCATCCGATTATAGTTGGATACAATGACATTCGACGGAGTTGAACTGGTCATCATGCACCACGCGTCGGTACACTCGTGCCAATGACACTGAGATTCAGTGCATCACTATGTGGAGTCATTGACGCAAGCCAACGTACATAGAGCAGGACTCGATGTACAGCATCTTCGGTGCTATAGAGCTGAGCGGTTTCGCGCTCAAGAGCACACCCGACGTGTTCTGATTGGCTGGATCTAGACGCGGTTCCATTTTAGGAAACAAGAACATCGTCGCCCCTTTATGGCATCTTGTTCGTCTTGGTGGTCTTCTGGAAGGGATTTACTGCACTCCATGCAGTCACTAATCGTGCGCACAGGTCATCACGAAGGTGGTCCGTTGTCTGCCACCCCAACCAGATGAGCTACGCTCTGGCCATTCAGCCCTGCGGGACCCGGGGTAGGAGGACATGGTTAGACCACTGCCATACATATCCCTTGCTCTCCTGACCCAACGGAGGTTCACTTACACATGTTGGTATGTTTTCCTGATTTAAAAAATATCCGCGTGATTATTATCATACAGAGGGGCAAACGGCGATGGTGTGGCCCGAAGCTCTCCAATTAATTTATCCCCACGGCCAGTTTCCCCTAGACAACAGGTACAAGTACTTCTCCCCCTCAAGTCATGCTCCTTATCTCCCTTTCGTCTCCCTCACCCACCTTTTGTCGTTTCTTCATTATGGCGGGAGAACTGGAGAGCAGTCATTCCAGCTCTACAGACTCAGAGAAGGCTTTACCCATTGACCAAAAAGACGCTGGTACGTACCAGCTCGTCTACGTCTTCTCGTATGTTGATCATGACCATCAGGCAACATCGAGGGTATCGCGACGTTCGACGATCCCAACATCGACCGTGAGCATATCCTCGAGGGTATTCAAGGTTAGTCTACACTTCCATCATTGCAGTCATTCGACATTCATCGTATTTTTAGAGGATGATTCGCCATATCCAGAGGTGCGATGCGCTGTTGCAAACACCGATGATCCGAATATCCCTGTCTCTACCCTCCGTGCCTATGTCATGGGCATCCTGTGGGTCGTCATTATTGCCGGTCTCAACCAGTTCTTTTTCTTCCGCTACCCTTCGGTCACTATTTCCGGCTTCATCGCACAGTTACTGGCATTTCCTCTGGGCCGCGCCTGGGCAAAGGTTTGTCTCCACCCCTCGCGACGGAAACACACATTTTCTCACCGTTTATTATTTAATCCTATTACTTAGGTTGTACCAAACAGGCGTATTTTCGGCATTCAGCTCAACCCTGGACCATTCTCCATCAAAGAGCACGTACTTGTAACCATCATGGCTTCCGTCGGCGGTGGTTGTATGTTTTACAGGACCGTTCCCGATTTAGAATGTTACTAACTAGGATCTTTTATAGCTGCATACGCCGTTAGTGACCTTGCTATACCAGTCTGTTCAAGGAAACTATATTCTTTTTTTTTCATTCTAGACAGACATCGTCGCCGTCCAACGGGTATACTATAACCAGAGATACAGCTTCATCTGTGAGTGCTTCAGGGCTGTAGTCACATGGAGGGATGCTCATTATGCAATGCTTTTGCACCTCAAATCATATCATGCTGGGGCCGAACCCCATATGACCGACTCTCTCGATGATCTTCAGACCAATGGATGCTCGTCATGTCCACACAAATGATCGGCTTCTCTATCGGAGGTATCCTTCGCCGCTTCCTTGTGAATCCCCCTTCCATGAGTACGTGGCTACTTACCACCTTTACCTGTATATAACCTCTATCACAGTCTGGCCCGCTAACCTTGTCACGTGCGCTCTCTTCAATACGCTGCATGCCCAAACATACGCAGGTATGGGTAACCGCGGAGGTATTTCCCGAGAACGATTCTTCCTCTACGCTTGGACGGCTGGCGTGATCTGGTATTTCTTCCCGGGGTACCTCTTCCAGGCTCTTTCCTACTTCTCTTGGATCTGCTGGATGAATCCGAATGACATCGTCGTTAACCAGCTATTCGGATATGTTTCCGGTCTTGGCATGAGTCTCGTCACGTTCGATTGGGCCCAGATTGCATTCATCGGCAGTCCTCTTGCCACCCCGTGGTGGGCCGAAGCCAATATTGCTGGCGGTTTTGTCTTCTTCTTCTGTGAGTCTTCGATGGACATCATCTGCATGCTGCTGACAGGGGAAATCGTAGGGTTGGTGGTCCCTTGCATTTACTACACAAACACTTGGTACAGCAAGTACCTACCGTGCGTCTTTCTTCTTTTCTTAGTATTGTGTGTCTCGCGATTAAGGTTAGACGTAGGATGTCGACACGCACATCGTACGACAACACCGGTGCAGCATATAATATATCTCGTATCATTAATTCAGATGCCTCCTTCAACAATACCGCTTACGAGGAGTACAGTCCTCTCTTCATTTCGTAAGCATTTTCTCCACTCTACAGCACGTCCTCATACGTTTGTACTAGTACTACGTTTGCACTCTCCTATGGGTTGTCCTTCGCCTCGATCACGGCTACTCTCATGCATGCATTCCTCTACTTCAGGAAGCAGATTTGGGCCCAGAGCCGTCGTTCGATGGGTGAACAACCGGATATCCACGCGCGCCTCATGTCCAAATACAAACAAGTTCCCGAATGGTGGTACATCGTCATTTTCGGTGAGTAGCCCTTGGCGCCTTATTTTTGACAAGGGTGCTTATCTTTGCCAGTCAGTATGTTTGTGATGGGTGTCATCGCCATCGAAATTTGGCATACAGAATTCCCCGTGTGGGCATTTTGTCTCTCGCTTGCCATTGGTCTGTGTGCTAGCAATATGGAAACTGTTTAGATGTTGACATGGATACTCTTTAGCGTTTTTCTACGTCATCCCCATCGGCATGATCCAGGCTATCACAAATCAGCAGGTCGGGCTCAAGTAAGTTTTCATATGCTCCCTTTTTTTCGCATCTCCTCATTAAATATGAAGTGTCATATCCGAGCTGATTGTTGGATACGCGCTTCCCGGTCGCCCAATTGCCATGATGATGTTCAAGACATGGGGTTACATCACTATGTCGCAGGCACTTAGCTTTGCCGCGGACTTCAAGCTTGGCCACTACATGAAGATTCCTCCTCGGTCCATGTTCTGGGGTGGGTGGTGTCCTTTCATAGCATACATGACTTGTTACTAACTTGTATCTGTTGTTTTGTTCAATAGGACAGGTCGTGGCCACCGTGATTGCAGGCACGGTGCAGCTCGGCGTGCAGGCGTGGATGTTCACGCACATCCCAGACATGTGCAGCCCGAAGCAGAAGAACGGGTTCATCTGTCCCAGCACCGAAGTATTTGGTACGGCGAGCATCATTTGGGGTGTCATCGGCCCTCGCAGAGTATTCTCTAGCGGCCAGGTATACAATGGTGAGTTCTCCAGTTTCAGTGGCCGGGCCTGTTGAGTGCCAACAAATGCCACTCCCCCCAGCCCTCGTGTACTTCTTCCTCATCGGTGCACTCTGCCCACTTGCTGTGTGGCTTATTTCCTTCAAGTGGCCTAACAGCTGGATTCGCTACATCAAGTAAGCACTCTAGTACTTTTCCTCCTGCATAGACATCTGCTTATGTGAATTGTTCAGCTTCCCCGTTATCTTCAGTGGTACGGGAGCTATTCCTCCGGCGAGCGCAGTCAACTATGTCCCATGGACGATCGTTGGTTTTATCTTCAACTACGTCATCCGCCGGCGCTACTTCTCCTGGTGGACGAAGTACAATTGTGTGTTATTCTTCCCATCCACATCATAATCATATATACTGACCATGTACGGTGCTTCTACTTAACAGATGTCCTGTCTGCTGCCATGGACTGTGGCGTGGCAGTGTCCACCATTCTTATTTTCTTTATCCTGCAATTCCCGGCGGGTGGGACGATAGGGATCAATAGCATCCAGAAGTGGTGGGGAAACACCGTTTTCACGAAGACTGCGGACGGGCAGGCGTTGCCCCTGCTGCCCGTCCCTGCCAGCGGAACGTTCGGGTAAGTGCTTCCCACCACTGTTGTTTTGTGGGCCTTGACGACCTTGACCTACTATGATTTGTAGGCCCTCTCATTGGTGATTGCTGTCCTCCCCGATGCGAGGCGTGATATAGAAAGGAGTCGCGAATTTATCAGTTAATTGGGCCTATCAGTCGTCGAATGTTTATTTTGTCTACAGCTCTCTCATTATTTTTCTATTCTACAAGCGCTCTATTCCTACGGACGTGCGGAGTTACAATAGTAGGGAGGAAAGTACTACGTTGGCGGTGTCTTCGTTTTCATTTGTAGTAGAGAAGATAGCTAAGGAGTCATGACGGCTTCGAACACGCGAAAGAGCTGTATATAGTTGTCCATGTGCAAATGGATCGATACGAAGGTCGAGAGTGGTCTTTGCTAATGTGAGGCCTTGGCAACCATTGAAAGTGGTTGCATATGCGAGACGAAGCGGAAATTGTCTTCGTTGCACGGTCCAATCGCTCGCAGGAGGATTGAAGTCAAATGAAATGCGTGGGATGCAATGTGTTTGATTGCTTTGAAGTAATCGAACTTCAACGAAGCGTCGATGAAGGGCTGTGATCTGAACTCGTGCGTTGCGCACGAGTCCTTTTTCAATGGAGATGTTGCGTTGGATGGCACAAATAGCGTTCTTTTTTAGTCGTAGATGATGCGGTGGTGTGGAGGGATGTGATAACGTCGTGAGGTAGTCAGGTGATTGTTCGGACGGCAGTAGAGTCGTGTTATCAGCTTCTTTTAATGTGGTCGAGCTGAAGTATGATTCTAAGAGAGGGTTAGGCATGATTTTCTTAAGCAAGGGAAGGGAAACAGCATACGTATAGCGTCAGGTAAACGATGGAGAATGATGTCATTGAATTCATCGACGAAAACATTTCGAGGAGAGAGAAATGCACGGGAGAGACAAAGCTGTGGCGTGCGTAGGATTTCGAGGGGAAATAAGAAGTTTGCGGCATCTGTGATATTGCTAGTGTGCTGGAGGAGAGGTAGTTCACGTCGTGCACCCGAGGTGTCTTCTCCGATTTCGTCGACAAATGTTGTATATTCAGTGTCATAGATGCAGCGCATAGACGTCTGTAGAGAGAATATTCGCATAGATGACCATAGATTTGACGACTTGACGGAAGCAGCTAAAGTAGCGCTTTCGCCACATCCACTGACAACAGGAGCAACCTGTCGAAAGTCGCCAGCACCTATGAAGGCGATGTTGCCGAAAGGATGGTTATTTCCATTAATTTCGCAGCAAAGATGATGTACACATTCCCAGGCGGCTTTGTTGGCCATAGGTAGTTCATCCCAAATGATGACATATGTGCTTCGGATGAGATCAGCGCGAGCGGAGGTGGGAGAAATTTTAGATCGCAGATGAACGCACTCGTCATTGACAGGAATTCCAAACATGTAGTGGGCAGTGCGACCACGTGTGTATGCAATCGCACTGAGAGCACTGGTGCCAACTATGATGACAATTTTTCCTTCTGCTTGCCAAGAAGCAACTAAAGTTTTGATTAGGAACGTTTTTCCTCTTCCTGGTCGTCCTTCGAGAAAGATGTGATGACATTCGGAGTGAGGGTTATCGATGAGATTGCGAATGGCATAAAATATGCAAAGTTGTTCATCATTTAGTTGATCGAGTAATGCAGCGAATTCAGCACGAAATTGTGACTGATGCTCAGCTAAGAAGAACAGTTCTTTTTCGATGTCAACTGAGTGGATGGTTGGATTAGGGAGACCAAAGTCTGTTAAGCTTCTTCCAGCATACGAAAGGTGGTGTGCAATTTTTTGCAAAGAGTACTCGAATGCTAGATTTTCATTCGTGGGAAACATTGAATGATCTTGACTGATATTCCGGCGGAATTCTAGCCATAGTGGCATAGCTGGATAGCCCTCTAAGATGATTTGTGCGAACAGGAATCGCAGCTGGGATGGCGTGCGAAGACAGTCAATAGCTTCTTGCATGGTTAAAAAACCTTCGTTGCCATTGTCGAAAAGCCCAAAGTCGCATGCAGCTTCATGGAAAGAGGGGAAGAGACATCCATCAATGGTGCGCAAGTCAACGAACGACGATGCGGCTCGATGGAGAAGAAGAGCACGGAGATAGAATAGTTCACCTGTTCGAAGAGCAACCATGTTGATGCGAGCCACTTTTTGACCATGCATCCGTCGTCGAGCTTTCTTCCTCTGTGTTCCTATGAAATGTCAGAAGACATGAAAAAGATGCAGTTGAATTTGCATACCTATCTGTAGATGCTCTAAGAATTCATGTGGTTGAAGGGCTTCTCCATCAATATAACGATATAAGATGTAGTTCTCGTAGTATTCCTCATAAGTAATATCTGCAAGATCGGAAGAACGAAGGAAGTAGCGATCGAGGAGAGATGTACATGATCGTTCTTCATTTGCCTGACGAAATTGTGGAGTATTTTCTCCTGGAAGGTGAACTGGCAGGCAGTCTACTGCAGGTTCCTTTCGTGTAGTTTGAAATCCAAGAATGCGCCATGCACTCTCAGGAGCAGAAAGGTATCTGGCTTTCTGATAATCAGCTATCTCATTGATGGGTGGGAGCGACGACGGCACAGTAGGTTCATTTGTGATGGTGAAGAATGCAACATCAGGGCCTTTAAAGAAGTATTTGTACAGATAGCTGAAGACACTGGATGTGAAGACAACATCGAAGTGAAAGTGACAATCAGCGAATAGGAGTAAAGTTGGACAGTAGGAGACCACCCAAGCGTCTTGTGCATGTCGTCGACGCCAATGAATGCGGCCAAAGTCATCTATTGTTGTAGTTTGTTGTTGCGCGTGAGGGAAACCGTAGATGCATTCTCCATTTTTGTTGCATCGATTGCTTGGAGATGAAAGGTGGTTTTGATGATGTAGCATATATCGAGATACTTTGGCATGCAGAGGAGTATTATCCTCTGGAAGTTCAGCTGATACGATGTAGTCGAGGAAGTCAATTTCTGGCTCGGGGGCAACCTGTTATGATGTCAAGTTCGTATGAATGAGATGACTGAGGTGCTTCGTCTTAAAGCTTACTTTCAAAAGAATATGCGCATGAGGAAACCCTCGTTTTTGAAATTCAATAACTTTGATTAGATACTTCTTTTCTCCGAAGCGAGTGCGAAGGAGATGCAATACTTTTTCTAAGCGACTCTTAAAACTGCGGGCTACGACGATTGGGACATCAAATGCAGTTTGACCTGGCAGTAGACGACTTTGCACTTCAGGCCAGTCGGGATTGAAGGTCATAGTCATGAAGAACGTTGGCTTTCCGTATTTACGTCCGAGTGCCATTGCATCAGAAGCTTGTTCTGATGTCCAAGCATGAGACCCGACGAAACTGGCAGGAAGCTTAATAGTAGGCTCGAATTCGTCTTCTAGTGGTTCATTGCCAGCATGCAGTTCATGTTCGCGGAAGCGACGTTCTCTGGCAATGTATGCAAGCTTTTGCTCTTCTGTACGTGAATACATGTCAACCAAGTACTCACAGCACAGACGGCCAAATGTAGAGAAGCGATCATTGTTGTCAGCAAGAAGACGACCTCGATACCATTGATGCTGTGTCATATGTGGCACTTCAGCGATACGTGAAGCCCCCCAACCAATTTCAGCGTGAGGGAAGAAAAGGACGTAATGAAGTGGTTCATAATGATGGGAGAGAATATTGATGAATTCTGGCTGCTGAGAGCGGCGACGACGGATGAGAATGGATCGAGGATTGATTGCAGTAGAATTAGAAGCGTGCATCACTGCCGCAAAATCAGCGGGAGAAGAATAGTCTTTCAGTTCGAGAATGCGAGGCCGATGCAGGTTAGGAGAGTTAAAATACTGGAGATGCGCAACGTAGGGGTTGACATCTCGAACATCATTTTTAATGGCTTGCACGACGGAGGCATGAGCTCCAAATTGAATAGCTTTTCTTTCTAACATCTGTTCGTCATATAAGAACCAATGGATCGAATGGTCCGTATATTCCACATAATGTACCTAGATTGTACCATACAATATGGACAGCGGAGGTTGACAATTGGCCGTGTTACATGGCCAGTGGAACATGGGCTGACCTCTAGAGGGTCATCCTGTTATATGGGTGGGCCCAGGTATGGCCTGGTGTTACCATGTGGTATAGACAGGCCCCATGGGTACTATTGGTAGGAGTGTTTATCACTGGCAGGTCCAGGCTGGAATGGCATATGCCAGATGCCAGGTTGGCATGGGACGGCATATGCCTGGTTGGAATCGGACGGCATATACCTGGTCGGAATGGAGTGGCATATGGGGGGTCAGCATAGGACGGCATGGGCCGGGTTGGAATGGGTCACCATGTGCTAGGTCTACATGGGACGGCATATGCCGGGTTTGAATTGGATGGCATATGCCATGTGGGGATGGGTAGGCATGGGAGGGCATCCGTCAGTACAAACCAGGTGGCAGGGGACAGCATATACCAGGTTGGAATGGGTCCGGATGTGTCAGGTCTATATGGGACAGTATATGCCAGGTTGGCACGGGACAGCATGGGTCAGTACATGCCAGGCCGGAATGGGTTGGTTCATGCCAGGCGGGCATGGGACAGCATATACCAGGTTGGAATGGGTCTGGAAGTGTTAGGTCTAAATGGAACAGCATATGCCAGGTTGGCACGGGTCAGTACATGCGGGGCCGGCATGGGTCAGCTCATGTCAGGACGGCATGGATCGGTTCATGCCAGGCCGGCAGGGGACAGTATATGCCAGGTTGGAATGGGTCTGGAAGTGTTAGGTCTAAATGGGACAGCATATGCCAGGTTGGCACGGGTCAGTACATGCGGGGCCGGCATGGATCGGTTCATGCCAGGCCGGCAGGGGTCAGTACATGCGGGGCCGGCATGGGATGGCACATGCCAGGTTGGAATGAGTCCGGATGTGCTATGTCTAGATGGGACAGCATATGCCAGGTTGGAGTGGAAGGACAGGACATAGGTGTCCCATATAGTATAACACATCGTAACATAGGCGGACCAATGGGGTGTGGGCTCCATGGTGTTCCATACCCACACAGGTTGGCCCATTAGGATGAGTACCATACCCTATGGACCACCAACAATAGCCCAGATAGCAGTGTGCCATATGGTATGGGACACTGCACTATGGGCCAACCGGTGGGGTATGGAACACCATGGAATGGGCTTGCATGGTGTTCCATACCCCACCGGTCGGCCTATGGCATAGTGTCCCGTGCCCTATCGGTTAGCCTGTAGCACAGGATCCCATAGTATATGGCACACCACTATGTAGGCTGGCCGGCATGGCACGGCGCACTCCGGTCTGGGCCGCCCTACTATGTAGGAACACTATGGAATGGGCTTCCATGGTGTCCCATGCCATGTCGGTCAGCCCATACCAGTGTCCAGTGCCCTATCGGGTAGCCGTGGGACAGGATCCCATAGTATATGGCACACCACTCTGTAGGCTGGCCGGCATGGCACGGCACACTCCAGCCTGGGCCACCCCACTATGTAGGAACACTATGGAATGGGCTTCCAGGGTGTTCCATGCCATGTCGGTCAGCCCATACCACAGTGTCCTGTGCCCTATCGGTTAGCCCATAGCACAGGATCCCATAGTGTATATGGAACACCACTATGTAAGCTGACCGGCATGGCATGGCACGCTCCAGCCTGGGCCGTCCGACTATGTAGGAACACTATGGAATGGGCTTCCAGGGTGTTCCATGCCATGTTGGTCAGCCCATACCACAGTGTCCCATGCCCTATCGGGTAGCCCGTAACACAGGATCCCATACTATATGGCACACCACCATGTAGGCTGACCGGCATGGCACGGCACACTCCAGTCTGGGCTGCCCTACTATGTAGGAACACTATGGAATGGGCTTCCAAGGTGTCCCATGCCATGTCGGTCAGCCCATACCACAGTGTCCCGTGCCCTATCAGGTAGCCCGTAACACAGGATCCCATAGTATATGGCACACCACCATGTAGGCTGACCGGCATGGCACAGCACACTCCGGTCTGGGCTGCCCGGTGATGTAGGAACACTATGGAATGGGCTTCCAGGGTGTTCCATGCTATGCCGGTCAGCCCATGCCATAGTGTCCCGTGCCCTACCGGCGAGCCAGTGCCACGGGATTCCATACTATATGGCACACCACCATGTAGGCCGACCGGCATGGCACGGTCAACCCATGTGCTAGTGTGCCACACTAACTATCCAATAATAGCTATGGTGGGCAGCCTATAAGGTACAGTAGACAAAGGGTAGGCTGACCGGTATGGCCCGGGACACTCCGGGCTGGGCCACCTGGTCTACTGGAAACACTATAGATTGCGCTTCCATGGTGTTTTGTCTGATGCCGGTCGCCTATTTGTCTTATTTTATCAAACAATACGGATGCATCACTTCATGTCCGTCTAATAGTATGCAGTTGACTTCAAAGACACAAACTAGTTAATTCAGTTTCACATCAACGTATTCCGGACCATATCGACTGTCATCCACTCCGTTGTTGGAACCCCCAGCCAGTTATGAATGTTATCTCGCATGTAATAGGCAAAACAACACCTATTACCATCAACCTTGTTAACTCCATGTCGAAGGAGGCGGCCCGAAAAGGCCACAACGGTCCCGGGGCTATATTCCAATTGGACACCAAGAGTGGGAATATCTAAATAACAGTCCTGGTAATCCCCAACACTAACCAAAAGATCATACCAGTTCGCCCTGGAGTGTGGGTCCCGGTGAAATGGTGTCGCTCGGTTTGCAATGACCGACACGTTGGTGTAGACTGTGGCCCAGTCCTCAAGAGCATCATCCATGTCTTCATCATTCTCCACTGCCCATGCACTGAGCTTCTCCATTCCATCCAGGCCAGCATTATACAATGCCGGGTGCATGATGGAAAGAGCAGCGGACAGGATGCCAGATGGGTAGGACATTTGTGATGCCCAAGTTGAACCGGACTGTGTTTTAAGGGCTGCTGAGACAGAGGGGGTGTCGTTCCGTGTCTATGTGCTGATGAGATAAGGGGATAATAATCGCAGACAACTCACGGAATGACCAAGTTGGTGCATGGCAGGGGCAAACTCCAAACATCCGGCAAGAGACTCTGCTTTGAAATAGTCCGGCTTTGTCCGCCAGGTTCGTCCAACAATGCTTCTTGGTAAAAGGTCTGGAATCACATCAAGTGAATCCAACATATGTTTCTATCAACTTGGATAAATGCCATTCCATTACAACCGGACAGAAAATTACCTGGACATTGTCGGCCAAGGCTCCTGGGAGGTACCACAAGGCAATTGTATTGCCCTCACCAAGTATAATAGTAGGTCTATCAATTACTGGGGGGCAGCCTTCATGCGGGGTAAGGGCGGTCGGGTGCCTGGCCAGAAAGCTTGCCTCCCGATCTACTGCCGCTCCGGTTTCCTTCTGGCCGAGATCATCGGCAAGTCTCCTGAACTCAATTCCAGAGGGGACTGGAATGATATACCTTCACCTGGAATGTACAAGATGAAGGCAAAAACTCACTCTGATGCTGATATGCTTGTGCCAGTATAGCAACCATTTGATGCATTGCAACAGTGTGATTGACCGGCATGTCAAGGGAAGGTACCGGCTGAGGTGAATCGGGGCCAGGAAAGACCAAGAAGCGGAACCGTTGGCGCATGTATTCAGCGAATCTTCTGGAAAGCCGGTAGTTGGTGGGTATATCGGACTGAACATCCATTCCTTGGACTGGTCTGGTGGGTGCAGAATTGGACAAACAGGAATCGGACATTCAAATGAAAATATACTTTGGTTATTGCACAGTGAATCTGCATAAGATAGGAAGCCACATATTTTTACACAATGGATCATTTGTGCCCAGCATCGATTTCAAACTCCACAATGCCATTGACGGACAATGCCACCGGGCACACCGTGAGAATGTGGGTCTGGCTGATGTATATAAGCCTCACCAGCAGGGTCCGGTGGCAATTAATCACCATGGCTACTGATATAACTCCATATCAAATCTCCCTAGCCTTGCAATACATCGGCATGCGATTTCGGCGGTTTTCCCATGCCATCCAGCAATCGGCCAGACAGTCTATGCAACCGCCGGCAAATTGGTTTCGGCATGTGCAGCTGGAAGTGGTATGTGGCTAATTTGTCTTGGAACCTTCCGGTTAAACAAGGTGTAGAGGGTGCTGGAACGCCTACTTGCATCCTCAAGTTCCCTGGGGTCCGTCATGCATGTTCCGCATGCCGCAAACATTATCCTTCATGCAGTAACCCCCGGAAATGTGTCAGAAGATGGATTATTGCAGCATATAAGGGACCTCAACATATTCCAGGTAAAATCAGCTGAAGCTCAAATTCGGACAACCGGTGTGATGCCAAACACCTGGTGGGTGGATGGCCGAAGCTTACCGGAAGGGTATGACTGCCGGTCAATTGGGGAGATGGTGCAAGAGGCCGAGCTTTTCTTCCCCACAGTTCAGGTAACACAATCAAATCTTTACTTCGTTTTTGTTCACCAGATCCCAGGATGGCACGGATGGCCTCCCACTGTTATTCAACATGGAGAAAATGCCACCTGAATCACTCCAGCAAATGATCCGCTGGTGTGATGTGACTTTGCGGGAGATAAGGTCCGACATCGACAAATCTCATGCGGTGATGCAATTTTGTCAAGACCGGCTGGCACTGTTTGATGAGGTTCCCGAGATGAAGGAAGAGTTGATGGATGCATGGGTCGGATCGGTGGCCCGGCCAAAAAAGCAATAACCTGGGATAGTGGCCGGTACATATATTTATTTCAATGTAACTTTGTATGGGAATATGGTGAAGCTGTGGTGCCATTTCATTCAGCAGAGTGAATGCAATCGCTCATACATTTGACACTGTCTGGCTGCATAACAAGCTAATCCGGCATTGCCTGCTGCTGCACCTGCTGATCTCCGGCCGGACCAAAATTCAACCCGTGCAGAGAAAAACCCCTGTGTCCAATCGGCCTCACAGGTGAGTAATTGGACCTCCTCTTGCCACCTGTCCCGGAGTGCCTTTGTTCTTAACCAATGAACACGGTAAACTAGATAAAGTAGTGAGTGTCAGAGGCATGGCAGCATTATAATAGAGCACAGACATTCGGACATCCAATTATTCATTGCAGTATCCCGGGGTACATCCATGGTCCAGAACCATGCCAATGTATCATCCCGATGACCTCTTGCATTTGGGTCGGCAATTGCAGTACTCACCCTCAAGTCTTTTTCACATAGCTCCTGGTACCGGCTTAAGATCTCCTGACTGGCTCCCAATACAATCATTTGTGTCCGGCACCTGCGATATATGGCGGCATGCCGTTGCACAACAGCTTCTGTGCTCGCAACCCTGCCCCAGGCCCTGGTATTTCGACTGTAGTTTGAGGCATGCCTAACATCCGTCCGGAAGATGACAGCCTTGTCTGCAAGTGCCAGCCGGAGTTCATGCAATGCATCATTGGCCTGCCCCTGCCGGAGGTGCAGCTCCTGGTCCACTACCCCACCGACCCCGAACCTTTGAAAGTGGTCCTTGCCCACATAGGATGGCAGTGGTAGCACTACTAAGTCTGCATTTTCCACTGTTGGTGTCAAAAAAGGATCATTACCATCATACCCATTGTCTGTATCCTCTGGAGTTTGACCGGCGAGCTGAAGAAGATCATCGGAGTTGTCCCCAAAGAATCTTGCTGCGCACTCCATGATCCCGGTAATCTGGGACTGCAACCGGTCACGGCGGCGGACCATTGAAAGTCTTTGAGTTTCTGTCATGCCGGAACGGCTCCGGCGAGAGTCTATGGCAAGCACAATTTGTGCTTCTTCCACCTTCAATGCCTTTGCTATCCATGTGGCTGATCCACGTGGACAACAGTCCTCCCCCTGCCGGGCTATCAGGTTGATCTCAATAGATTTTGTTGTCGGTGCTTTGAACATTAAGGTCAACCAAATCCATAAGGTCTGTAGGTGCTCACCTTTCTCTAGTTGAACCTCAAAAATATCCATTGCCTTTGGATCCACAATTCTATTGGCCAAAGCAACTGTCTCCTGATGTTCCCATTTCTGACGGACCTCTGGTGGAACCCCATTGTCCAACGTGGCAAAGGACTCCGCAACTAATTCCAATGACCGTCTGGCGGTTAGTAGCTTTTTCTTGAGAACCAAAGCTGTGGAAATGTAAGCCCCGTCCGGCATTTCACCATGGCATTGTCACCACTTACGCATGCGGACCATCTTCAAGAAATTGCTGTCATTCATTTGGAAATCTAGCAACTCCTGTCTATGGGGTGTTGCCATTCCCCGAGCAGAAGGGGAGACCACATTAAGGGAGGACCACAAGGTTTCCATTATCTCTCCATCCACACGGCCCGCTGCGGGAATAAAATTAGGAGCATACCGGGCAAAGCATTCTGTCTGGTGACCATGGACATGCCAGAGCCCAATGCCTGGCCTAATCTGTAGACCCTCCGGTAAAGAAATAAAATTGTTTGCTTGCAGCCGCCGCGCCAGGTTTTTGCTGTATTGACAATTGATATCATAAAATGTTATCACATGTTGTTGTGGATCCATGGCATGCCGGACCGCATGCACCAAGGCATAATCCATGTTCACCTGTCTAAATGCCAGTAAGGTTTCGAGTAGATCTGATACCATATAACATACTGTTCCCCCTTTTGAAAGTCCACCATGGCATGGGGAATAAAACATCCATGTCTTGCACATGCACATCCCCCAATGCCGGTTGCTGCCAACTGGTTTCTCTGTGCATTTGCCTGGTTCACTGCCCGGTGGTTGTTGCAATCGGACCGCTGGCCCGGCCATCAGCAGTGCACCACCCCACATTTCCAAACTTTCACATACCTCCACTGGATTCGGTGTGGTGATAAGATATTGCTTATACCTGTCCGATGTGACCATATAACCCCTTCCATCCATCAGCCATAACTCTTGATCGGAATTCTTGGGTTTCATGTGTTCGGCCTTGAAATTACCATCCATCACAATAGTTCTTGTAAATATCCAACTTCCGGAACTGTAAGCCGATGGATAATATATGAACCACAAAATGCCTTACTTGGTGAGATTGACCTCTTGATCAGATGGGATATTGACACCAGGTTGCGGGCATGCTGGGCAGAAAAGAACCAGCTCGCCCGGCCCCGGATCAGGGGAGCCTTCATGGAACCCTTGCCATTTCAACAGCTTCAAGACCCTCCATATCCGGGATACTCTAAGCAGTTCCCGATACCGGTCCTTCCAATTGGCTTATATGAGCATTCGAAAGAAGGGAATAGTGATACTGGCTCACAGGGACCAGATGAGGGAACGCATTGGATGTGTTTCTCCGGAGCTTGCTGTAGTAATTCATTGCGGAGGTCCCACATTCCACATTGTCTCTGATAAAGTCATCTAGTACTTGAAAGGAGAATGCTGTCCTGGGCTGCCTGGTGGTGGCTGGAAAGAGATCGGCCTGGGCCAATTGAAGATGTGGGTCCTCACATCCTGGGCAGCTACAATACCTGACATCACAGAAATGAACTCCGGACGTATGTACCACAGTCAGGCAACTTCGGTCCGATGGTGCACTCAGATGGGGGGGTCCCCCATGCTCCTCAAGATCTTCCCAATCTTCTTCAATGTCATTTGGCTGACCCCTGTCCATGTATCCACCTGTTGGACATGGTTCTCCACCATGCCCAAGATGCACCACCAAACCAGCCTTCGGCACCATTAACCACCAACCATAACTAGAGAAAGGTATGACACACCAGCCTCAGGGATGATTCCTGGAAAAATGTTCCATTCCATTGCTCAATCCGGTGGAATGGTATCAATCTATGTTGGGTCCTGCAGCAGGATGTACAAAACACCGGTCTGTGAGCACATTCAGTGCACCTGTAGGTCCCATCTCCTGCACACAAAATACAGAGCCTTGGTATGGGGGGGGCCTCTCTGTCGAGGAGCACAGTGAGATATTTCAGCTTATGGGGTAACCAATCCCGAAGATAACTGTTCTATAACACTATTGGGATGAAATGGCCTGCACAGTACCACATTAAAATCACACCTGATTTTTTGGCATTTGGAATCTTCTTGTAGATGGCTCATCATCCATATATGGATATCCATCATCATCTGGAAAGAGACCGGATTGCTCCATGGATGCAGAGCCAGCCCTAGTAGGAGTGACATTATTTTTTGGGTTCGCATATCGAGCTTTCTTTCTTGGGGTGACCTTCACCATCTTCTCTTTAGTTCCCCTAGTAGTTTGCACCGACTTCCAAGTCACAAGGGTCACAGGGGTTGAAGGGCCCACTGGTATTATTGTTGACTTGACCATGACTGAGTGCTCAATACGATTGCAGCAGGATTTTTGCAGGCAATGGGTAGAAATTGTGATAGATAATCGTGATTGCATGTGGATCCGAGAACCGAAGAGCGATCAGGAACCTGTCATCACATTGCCATATATAGGAAGCAATCTGTAGATAGGCGAAAGATCTGGCCCAATATGGTTAGTTGACCAACCAACCGGGACCACATTTAACCAAAAGCAGTATGGCTGGAACTTTAAGTGATGATCGAGGGAATTCCAATCAACAAAGTAGCGAAGAGGCCATCGGTGCAAAGTTCTTCAATTCAAAATATACCCTACTCTACAACGTTCACCATGTCCTTGAATGTCGATGATGCCTATGACTCGGAATATTTCCACGATATGGATGGATCAGATGAGCCAGAGGAAGATGAGGTGGACGGGCCTGGAATTCCAGAGGAAGAAAATGCACCCAGACTCACGACCGAAGAGGTCAACATCCTGAAAGAATATCTGGAGGAGTGGGCCACTTTGAAGGGTGATAGACGGAGGCCAGTCACACAGCGGGCACGACAGCGGATAAAGGACCTCCCAGACAATGAATACATCGATGTGGTGGAATGGAATACTAAAAAGGAGGTGAGCAATATACAATTCAACTTGCACGGCCAGCATGTGCTTACAAGAGTTGTAGGCCATCAAAGACTGGTTGCAGAACCACAGCCGTAGCCGGGCCCGCAAGGGCTCTGTAAAGTGGGGGAAGAAGTGGACGGTCCGTGAGGTGGTCAAGTATCAAAGGAAGGAAGAGATCCAACAGGAGCTTGAGAAGCAAGGGATCAACATGGGGAGCCGTGCTATGATTGCGGCCTATCAGCAGGGTGTGACCAGGGTGTTAAAAAACTTGACCAAAACGGAATTGGAAGAGGCCGCCCACCTTGCAGAAGAGTGGAACAATACCAAGGCTCCGCCAGAGGTACAGGCCGAGTGAGTATTTCTTGTCAGGTTATCAGATTGTTTGTTTAATGGCATTTAGGATTGCGGAGAAAAAGGGCCGTGAGTACTCCCGGGCATTTGCCAAGCAGATGTGGCAGAAGTGTGGTGCCCGAGTGGTAGTGATGATGGCATGGAAGGATTGCAATGGAGAGGCGATGGCTACCATGTAAGTGACCATTCTGTAGCTGCCACTACTGGACTCACAATATGCAGACATGATTTTAACGACACCCTCGATGGTGGAAAGGCATTTCCAGATGGGAAAATTATTGAAAAGCATTGGTTAGGCTATGCCCGGGATGCATTCGGTGTTGAAAGCGAGGATCAAGGTGACGAATCTGAAGCCGAAGACCGGCCTTCAAGGAAGAAGGCACAAAAGGGTCAGAAACGGCCAGCAATCACTCTTCCTATGCTGGACGATGATACCGCTCAACTTCCAAACATACTTGACATGCGTGCCCAAGAAAAAAAGGATTTAATCCGGACATTCCTCACTCACCACTATTGTAAATAAATTACAATCTGCAATTTGCCACTAATGCGTCCACAGGTAAGGCATCTGGCCGCAACAAGGCCACTGTGCCTTGGTCAAGTATCACTGAAAGTCCGGGGGTCTACATCTCCCGCCGGTACTTCCCGGCAGAGATTCCCTTCAAGGAACCTACCAGGCTGACATATGCCCAGGTTACTGCCATATTGCAGTTTTGGCGCCGTCGGCAGCAGGCTACTCCGCATGATATTTTTAGGTTCAAAAAGTGGAAAGACATTGATGGGACCATGTGCAATCCGGTGACCGACGAACCGGCGAGCGACCAAAATACGGAGTCGATGCCGGTGCGGCGTCAATCCGCCAAAAGTCTTGGGAAGCGCCCGGAAAAGGCAATACCAGGTAGGATTATATTGGGATAGAGCATCTATAACTGATATACAATGCAGAAACCAGTGAGGACGAGAGTCCTGGTATTGACAATGATTCCGGTGTACTTGCCAGACCAAACAATAGGAATAATTTGGCCCGGGGTGGACAAGCGCAACGCAAACAAACACCGTTCGCAGAGGCAACCCATGAGAGTGATGAGGAGGTACTCGAAGGGCAGCAGGCAATAGGTGGTCATGGAACTACACCCACGGCCGGTATGTGGATGGATTCAAATAGATTTGACACTCATTCCTTCCCACAGCAAATACCGTTCATCAAGCACAAATTCTCCCGGCAATGTCGGGACCTTACACCATTAACAAGCCACACAGTAAGTTGATATATTTTTTTGTGTACCAATGGTTCTCAATATTAGCCGGAACCAATCAGCAGAAGGATCTGGTGCCGGAGGACATCCATCAACAACACAGTCAATCCCACAGATGCGTCCACCGAATAGAACCAATGATGTTTCACATGGCCCACCGAAACCAAAGCCCCGACTCAAATCAATATGTATGATATATTTAGTAACAAATATGGTCGACTGATATACTTGCATAGTAAAAAAAAATACCATGTCTGATGGGTCGGCACCGCAGACCAGTTCCGGAGTTGCAAATGCAACTGTCCCACTTAATTCCAATGGTGGGTAAATGTTGCTGGTACAGTCTGGGCACTCACACTAACAAATGTAGCCATGTCTGAAGGTTCCGGTATTGTGAAAGGCAGCTCATCCAGTGGGTCACATCCCTTGAACAAGGATAGCCGGTGCCAATCCACTGTGCCGCAAAAGCGTGTGCAGGACAATGGCACCACCTCATCAGAGGTAACTAATGAGGCACTCCGGCATTCCAAACGTTCCCGCAGAACACCCCTTCCTCCCGACCATAATGTGCTAACACCGCCGCAAGGAAAGAGGAAAAAATAGGGGTCGCTTAGATTTATTTGTATTCTGTTCACAATTCCGTGGGTTGTAAAATAGCATCATATTTCTACAATCTTTCATGAATGCCAACCCCCAAGGACAAGTCTGTCCGGTTGAGAACTTACACTACAGTTGCGGAAGCGGCAGAATATTTATAAATAATGTCTTTACTACAGTAGATCAGGATCTAAGTTTACTAACTCTTCCGGGTCCGGCACGGCATTTGTAGCCAAACGGTCCAACGCCATCCTAAACCGTGACCATGCCCTGTACTTCTCCACCAGGTCCATCCATCTGTCTGTGGCATCCACCATGGTGTTGGCATATGAAGAATGGGCGGCAATCAAAATGCCGTCGTGGCAGGGATGGAGTGGTGGCCGGCTCGGAGCCATCACGCTTGCCGTGATCCCACATGCCCTTTGCACTGCTGGCATGAATAAGATGATCAACCATAGATAACGGAGTACTTACATGCGGACCGTGGGTCCCGTGCACTTTGTTCCCTGAGTGCTCGCCGGGAAAGATTTGATAGCTCCCTATACCACTTATCTGCAAGCACATTAGCACTTCAAATGGAAGAAGATCACGGTCCGTACCATCCCCCACTTCGACCGGTGATCCTTCTGCTATGACTGACGGACATGGTTGCACCGCCGTCTCGGACATATCAACACTGTGTGCTGGGCTGTCAGCTAGTTGCCTAGGTGACCCACATCTGGTGTTGAGAATGGGATCCGGAGTGTCCATGCGGCAATGAACAGAACTTGGTGACGGTGACTCAACCCAGTTAAATCCACTGGACATACGTGTAGGCGATTTGCATGGTGGCGGTACCGGAGTGAAGAATCGATGTTCTTGATCCGGTGAGCCAAGGTTCGGGTATCGCTTTGGACTAGATGTAGGTGAGCGCTTTAGTGGTGGCGGTGGCCAAATGGTCTGGAAGGGTGAGTGGGAAGAGGTGGAGGGCAGTGGTACTGGCGGAAACATGGCCCGGATGGGTGAGCCGGAAGGGGTAGACGGCATTGTCGGTGGTGATGCACAAATGGGTGGGGCTAGATCCAACTGGCTCCAGGGTGTTCGAGTTGACGGTGTAGACGGTGGTGAACTGACCGCAGGTCCTGGTCCACTGGAAAATGCTAACAAATCGGGTGGTGGAGAGCCGACATCCGGTTGAGGCCCTGTAGTGAATTGAAACGTTGCTGGTGATCGGGAATGGCAGGGAGGCTCTGGTGTGGTGCAGGACGGTGCTGCTGGCGGGAAATCGGTACTTGGCATATTCAAAGGTGCCGAGCATGGTGAACCCAACGGGGGTGGGGGTCCAAGTGTCCATGGAGAAGCTGTTACGGGCGAATGGTCCACTTCCATTGCACTGTCTCCCTCTGTTTCCGTTACAACGGAGGCGCTCTCAGATAGCGCGGGCGAAATAACTGTTCCATGTAAGTTTACATTTACATTCAATGGAGAAATACTTACTGCGTTTCATTGGGCTCTTGTCGGTGAACCGAACGGTCTTCTTTCCTTTGGCAGGGTACATGACCGATATGGATGGGATTGCGGCAGGGTTTAAAGAATCGGGGAGGGATGGGGTACGGTGTGGCCAGTTAGGTTTACCGTTATATAATCGACGTCCCCGGCTTAATGGTGATAATTAGTTAGGTAGAAACGGGTGAGACAATGCGGACATAGCTTAGAGTTCCACACGGCAGATCAAGCAACCGAATATGATGCCGGAGTGGTTTGTGAACAGCCAGGCAGGCCGGAATATTTGATTCGATCAATATTGCAAATACACTTTCAATGCACGGTCCTCATTGTTACACAGGATCTATGTCCTGTTGGCATTGTATTTCCGTCCACATGCGGTAGCTGTATTTCCATCAAACTCTATTGTACTCGATCAGGGTTTGTGTCATACACGGGAAGTGTTTATGTAAGCATCCCGAGTGTCATATTATCTGCACCGTTTCCGAACCACTCACCCATTACTCCGCATCGTTCCCGTTCACATAGTTCATCTCAATGTCTAATCCCACCAACTCCTCCAACGTCTCCATTCTCGACGGGGCAGACCAAACCTCCATCGCCTCTCTGAATGCGGAACGTGTTGTCCAGAACGCCGCGCAACAGATCACTACCTACACGGACGGACTCAAGACAACAAATGACACGGTGTATTGGTGGAAAGTGGTGGATATTGTATGGAATCAGGTGGTAAGTGGTGTAAGATACATGTCAGCCAAATGCTAACTATATTCTAGAAACTAGTGGAAGCCGTGGTTGAAGACCTCCCTGCCGGCTTCGTCATGCCAACGCATGTTATGGCAGCGGAACGATTCATGCCCAACCCGGCGATTGTTCGGCAGACGAAGAAGTGGCCTTTATGGGAGCCCATGCGCAACGTGACGGATGCCGAGTTCCAGAACCATCGGTGGTACAAGCTCCGTGAACGATCGGCCAATGGTGAGCAGTTTGAGAAGGGGAAGGGGAAGGCATTGCCAGTGGTGAAAGAGAAGGAGGTAAGCATGGAAGAGGAAGTTGAACCAGATTTGCCAGGTCCAATGCCAGGCCCCAGTGAAGATGGGAACGATACAGGCGGCCGGGGCCGTACACAATCCCGGACGGTCGACGGCACTAGTACCCGTGGACGGAGAAAATCACGGAGACGGTCGAAGTCGGTGAAGTCGGCGGCATCGGTCAACAGCGATGCTGAGACATCGACTCCTGCCTCAACGGCCATGGATGGCCCAATGGCCCCACCGACTGGATTTGTACATGCTCCCGACGAGGACCGGTGCGAACGGTGCAAGAGAGCAGGTAGGGCTTGCCCAGTGAAACCTGGGCGGGCATGCTGGTATTGCAACCGTGGAAAGGCCAAATGTAGCCTGGTGTCTGAACTCCGTGGACGGTCTCGGGCACGGTCACGGGCACGGTCACATGCTCGGTCTCCCGGACATCGTCGCTCTGCATCGCCGGAGTCGTCTAAGGCTCCCGAAACTACAGCCCCCCGTGTTTCCAAGCGACGGCGAGCACCGAGTACAACTGCCACCCCTGGTCCATCCACACCTGCAACCCAAAAAACCCCCCGAGCATCGAAAAAAAGTGAGTCTCTTTCTTTTTTTTTTTTTGTTCAAATTCAGGATTTCACTAGACTACGCTGAAGTATACATAGATCCACCAACATGGCTCCCCAAGCGGGCCCAGGGTACCCCGAGTGTTTCATCGCCCGACCCACTCACCACCACCGATGGTGACAGCCCTGCCATGACGTACGTGGAGCGTTTGCAGCACGTTGAAGAAGAGCTGTTTCTGGTTAGGAGGGAGCATGCCGGCACGCTGAAGGAGCTTGCCAATGTCCGTGAGCATGTGGGCTCACTCACCGTCATCGTCGAGGAGTTGAGGAGGCTTGTCGCCACCAATCTGGGTGTGTCGCAGGAGATGCAGGACACTCCGTCCAATTCGCCTGGCACTCCATCCCATTCGCTAGGCACTCCGTCCCATCCACCGAGCACTCCGTCCCAGTCGCCGGGCACTCCGTCGGACCACCATTTGTTGGACCACGCTCCGTCCCTGAGTGCCCCTCCATGTCCACACGGTAACCGGTCACTCAGCCCACTGGATCTGGCACAGACTACTATGGTCAGAGAGCTTACAGCTTCTCCTGGCCCTACACACCTGCCTTCTCCAGCACCTCCGTCTGCACCATCGGACTCCTCTCCCGGATCTGCCACCTGCTGGGACCTGGTCCTGGCGTCTCGCATGCCGGCGATCACCATCACTCCACCTGATGTTGCCATCACGGAGTCTCAAGTGGAGGGGGACAATATGATAGTTGACTAGTAGATCATGCGCACTTTTGACATTTCAACTAATGGGTATTACAATTACTCGGACACTACGTATTGTTGCAATGTATGTTGTCTAATGGATGGCATTTGGTCCACTCCCATTACCGTAGACATACCATATCCTACGGCACACAGTGGCCGTGTGAACGTGGCAGACAGGCACCGTGTGGACATGGTACATATGGTCACAGTGTGGTCACAGCATGTACACAGCACACAGGGCCGGTAACCTTGTGGACGTGGCACCAGGTAGATGGGCACGGCACGGCACACAGTACAGGGTTGATGGGCACAGAACATGCCCACCGTGTCAGATGCACACGGTTACCATGCGGACATTGTGTCAACACTGCCCACACAGTCGCTGTGTGGCCACGGTATACGGACACCGTGCCCACACGTATGATTGCCGTGTGGCCACGGTATACTGACACCGTGCCAACACCGTGCCTACGGTTGCCGTGCGGCCACGGTACACGGACACCGTGCCCACTTGGTATAGATACCGTGGCCACACGGCGACCGTACACCACGTGGTGGCACGGTGGCCGTGTACCGTGTCCACACGGCAATTGTACATACCGTGTGGCCACGGCGTGCGTGTACCGTGGCCACACGGCAATTGTACATACTGTAGGACACCGTGCCCACTTGGCATAGATACCGTGGCCACACGGCAACCGTACCCCACGTGTTGGCACGGTGGCCGTGTACCGTGTCCACACGGCAATTGTACATACCGTGTGGCCACGGCGTGCGTGTACCGTGGCCACACGGCGACCGTACATATTGTCAGGGCATGGACACCGTGCCAACACCGTGCCCACTTAGTATAGATACCGTGGCCACACGGCGACCGTACACCACGTGGTGGCACGGTGGCCGTGTACCGTGTCCACACGGCAATTGTACATACCGTGTGGCCACGGCGTGTGTGTACCGTGGCCACACGGCGACCGTACACACCGTGTGGGTACGGTATCTGTGTACCGTAGCCACACGGACAGTCACCGTGCGGCCACGGTACACGGATACCGTGCCCACTTGGTATAGATACCGTGGCCACACGGGAGCAGAGATTAGTTGTTTTGCACTTAAATCATTGGCACCCGGGATATCCCCCACCTGCCCTAGCTCTGCTGCGCCAGCCGTGATGACCAAACATCGCCGGCAGTCCGTTTCTTTGTCAGTGGTATCCGACCGTACACAATGTGGTGGCATGGTGGCCGTGTACCGTGTCCACACGGCAAATGTACATACCGTGTGGCCACGGTGTGCGTGTACCGTGGCCCCACGGCAACCGTACATATTGTCTGGGCACGATATCTGTGTACCGTAGCCACACGGTGACAGTACACACCGTGTGGGTACGGTATCTGTGTACCGTGGCCACGGCAACCGTAGGCACCGTGTTGGCACGGTGTCCGTGTACCGTCGCCACACGGCGACCGTACACACCGTGTTCACGCGGTGTCTGTATACCGTGGCAACACGGCGATCATACATATTGTGTGTGTACAGTATGTGTGTACCGTAGCCGCACGGCGACCGTACACACCCATTGTTGCCACACGGTATTTACAATTGCCGTACAGAAGCCATGCCAACATTGAGTGTACCTGCCGTGGGGCCATATTACACTGGCACTATGGCAACACGGTATGTAGAGACATGGGCCCACCCATGAAGCAACGTGCCACTCTATACTCAGCCCATGCAAACCGCATGGCGACACCTACTATAGGGCCCAGTCGTCCATCATGGTCACACTCCCTAGTTCAGCCCATCCTCCGCTGGCCGTACGCCACGGCCAATTGTCAACCTCCGTTGGCCATGTATCACGGCCTACCAAGGTACATGGGCTCGATTGCCGTTTCGGCAGCAGAAGGAGTCGTCTTCCGTCGAAAGTAGGAAGGCTCCGCAATACATGCAGTGACGGTTCCATGTCGGAGGATTTATAGGCACAGGAGGTCGTAGTCGTAACGATGTCCACCATGAATCAACCTGATATGCTTTCAATGATGTGTATGTATCAAATGCAGAGAAAGATCGTACGGCAGGTCGTGAATGATCACTTGGTGACTCCCTTTCATTAAGCTCATCTCGACGCTGTCGACTGATGCGTCGAAGTTCACGACGTCGCGATTTCGTTGAAGGCATGACAACATCACATTCGATTAGATGATACACGAAACGAAACAGAAGACTGAATATAAAAGATGAAGACTACGATATTATTCAGCTGTTTGCGATGATGACGTCGATGGAACTGGTGCACTGTCATCACCATCACCTTCGTACCGCGCTCGTTTTCCTTTTCCCTTGGCATACCAATCGAACTGTTTCAACTTGGACAATGGAGGCGACTCTGTAGTAGGGCCTGTCAGCTCTGCAGGTCCGAACGTAATATCTTGAATAGCAATCGCGCAACGATCCCCATCGATGCGCTGAAGAACTCCTTGGACGGTGACATGTTTGCCTACGGCTGGCATTGGAGTTTTTGATAGGCGACGATGAGAAGTCGGATAGTAGCATGTGATACGAATGGTTTGCTGTGCTACAGCTGCCCATTGGACGATGTCGAGATCGAAGCCAAGATGGCGCTCTACATCAGTGGTAGAACGCGTGACTTTACCACAAAGCACGAAGACGCCGAAAGCTCGACTGCCCGTAGGTAGTCGCTGCGGCTCCTAATTGCAAAGCGCGATATTAGAAAATAAAAAAACTCAAATGGCAAGCCACTCACGCAGTTAGCATACAGCTGCAAGGAAGCATCATCCTCATGCACGTTTGCACTCGGTGCAAGCAGTGCACGAGCAGCGACGAAGTAGATGCCCTTATCAACGGCCGTGCTCTCAGGCCCGCCGTAAATGAACATCTCCGCAGGAAAATCGCCGCTTGGCATAGGAATGTACGCATCATGCTTCCAGTAGTGTCTCTTGTCTGCCGGCATGAATTGAATGCCATCATCAAGACCGAGGATGCCGACGAAGTTGCATGCGGACGCCATGAGAAGAGATGCAAAGAGAAAAGTTTTCACGAACAATGATGATGGTCGTCAGCGCGTACGTCACAACTGCTGTGGGTGACATCACATGCCAGACTGCAGACTGCCCAGAGGCGAAGACGAACTGGATGCGTTGAAAGCACGGACGCCATGAGAAGATATGGAAAGAACGCAGCATGAAGTCGACGATCGACACAGCTGATGGCCCTCACAGCGCGCAGCATATCTTGCAGCCTGCGAAGTGATCGCACTGAGGCGAAGACAACGACGATGCGCAGCCACTTCAGCAGCTACGTCACAACGGTGCATGACATCACTTGCCAGACCGCACTGAGGCGAGGACAATGCGCAGCCACTTGAAGATGACAAAGATGGTCCCGTGCAGGAGGAACCACCTGCCGCCGGCTTTATCATGATAATGTAGTAGAAATGTTATACTGTTATACTAGTGCGTCTGTGAAAGCAATTTTAATGATCAACCTCAAATTGCACATTCGAATGACCAGAACACTGTAGGGAAGCACGGGTAAACCTGGGAGTATTATTATCCCTGCCAGGTTTCCCTAGAGCAAAGTCATTGATGGCAGGCACTTTGTTTAGCCACTAAAAGTCACTCGTTTTCCTGAACGTCGAGTTTAATTTCTAGGTGGCATTCTCGCGTTGTGCGAGTTGAGTAACAAATAGAAGCAGTGGTCAGAGCACTGCCACAAATGACGCATGGACAACCTCTCAGCGCTTATCACATGGGCGTTCCAAAGTTCCTTAAGCTACACAATACCGTGTACGACCATACCTCAGACCACAAATCCTACTGAGCCTATGCCAATCGAATGAGACGATCTGGTGCGATGCACCATCTTAGCTGCACGGACCTCCGACGCGAGGCACAACGCGCGTTGCCGTTGATGGGAGGCAGCGAATAATGACTAGCACTGCATTTGTCAACGACTTGTCCTGTCCTTTCATCTTCCTCGACGGCCCGCGTACACATAAGCATTTCCAGCGGCGGTTCTCCCGCCCCCCTTCCGTTAATTGCCCCCAACTACTACCACACTCTTTCACAGACTATCCACAAGCGACATGCTATTGTCGTCACTCGTTTATTCTCTGTGCACTCTCTTTTCTACACTCGTTTTCACCCCGTCTGTTGGTGCACAAGGAGGTGAGGATAGCCATCCTTTTTCTGCCTCCAAGGAGTGGGAAAGGATAAGGGCTGAGGAATTTTGTTTCTTCTTCTTGTGCCGTCGCATGTTAGCCTCATGTCATGAGATCCTTTTCCCCCGTGCAGCGGCTAATGTTCTCGACTGGACACTCACATTTCTGAATAGAATGCCAACCCTACTATTATGCCCCCGTCGGTGACAACAAAAACGCCTTCCCCCCAGGTTGGACAGTAGCTGACATTGTCCCTGGCGACACTGAAGCGCAAGCCAAGTTCCAGAGCATCCAGAGCCAGATTCCCAACATACAACCAAAGGGTCAGCAGCCGGGGTCTCTTCTTGGCAATTGGACTGGGGTCACGTACGATCCAAGTGACCCTGATTGCTGGTACACCTGGAAAAAGTGTACTACTCCCAAGTTTGCAGGTGTTCCGACCGACATTACCATACTTCCAGAGGTCGGTGGAATATTCAGTCAAACCAGGACCAATGTTTGATATCTGCCAACAGCCAAATGCTTTAGGCTATGGTTTTGATGATGGTCCGAATTGTTCGCACAACGCCTTCTATGACTACTTGCAATCGAAAGGACAGACAGCTAGTAAGTGGCTTTCGTGACTGTAGTCCAACGAGTGGCTAAGCAAGGATGACTATCCTCAGCGATGTTTTACATCGGCAGTAACGTTATGGACTGGCCCAAAGAAGCCCAACGTGGTTTGCAAGATGGTCATCAGATTTGCGTTCGTAAGTGCCTTTCTGTGAAACCGCATGTGCATCCGATTAACACTCAACTTCAGACACATGGTCTCACCGCTACAGTTTGTGATTTACCACTAACGTATCGCTAGTTACTGATGACTCCTCCGCTCTGCAGTGACAGCTCTGACGAACAACCAAGCATTTGCAGAATTGTGGTATAGTGAGTGCTGCATCCCCGTTATCGAGTAGATCTTGTCTCATTTTCTACAGCTGTGTGTTAATTTATGCTACTTGTCCTCAGAGCAATTCTGACTCTTTGCACAGATGAAAATGATCAAGTTCGTCATCGGGGTGACGCCCACTTGCTGGAGGGTATGTACCACGTGAAAATACAGTAGCTTACTCTCAAACGGATGATAGCCTCCATACGGTGACTTGGACGATCGTATTCGATGGATCGCCAATGCGCTTGGTCTGTCAACTATCATGTGGCAATACGACTCAAACGACTGGCGCGCCAACACCGGAAATGTCACCGAAACCGACGTCGATAATAACTACCTAGACTTGATCAATGGTGCAAAGAACGGCACCTTCAGCACCGTAAGCAATTCCCTCTAATATTGGTCGTTATTAATTGTTTCCAATAGCACGGCACAATCATGCTAACCCACGAGTTGAACAACTTTACGATGTCTGAGGCCGTCAAGTTCTATGACCAACTTGCATCTGCGTTCTCTTCCATTGTCCCCATTGCTGTCGCTCTCAATATTACAGACCCTTATTTCGAGGGTGGATACTCCTTGCCCTCTTTCGAGGAATGTAGGCTGCTAGCATTCCTCCAGTACTGAATGCATACTCACCGGGCTGTTTTTTACTAGACACCAGTGGAACGCACGTTGGGTCAATCATTGGAAACGGCACCAACACTGATGGGCCATTTAGCGAGCCGCTTAATGGAACCTCTGACGGTACTTCTGGCGGTGGTGGCTCCTCATCTGGTGGCACAGGGGGCTCTGGTGGCACATCGTCGGGCAAGTTGTCGAACTCGAACCATGGTAGTACCGTCAAAGTCACCTTTGACGGACTGGGCTCTTTCGTTGGTGCCCTTGCCTTGGTTGGGGCAATCATGTTGAGGTTATAGACCCGTTTACCGTCCACCCCCTCACTTGCAAGTGCTTTCATATCTATCCAGTAGAGCAAGTTCTCAGGTGGACAATTCCCTTTCGTCGGTTAGCAGACTATACAATTCAAAGTATGTGGGGCCTACAGTTACTTTTTTTTGTTTCCTCGGGATTTCGGTGTCCTTGCACTACATTCTATGGCATTGACGTCAATCTTACCGGTACAATTTTGTATCATTTGGGTCTTCTGTTACGTTTGTGGAACGATATCTCGCTTTTCTCGTTGGAGTTTTCAGCCTGGGATTAGGCGTGGTGGGCTGTGATCTTGACCCTGTTGTCTCGGGCATGGTACGCCCATGAGAGAATGATACTTCATCCAAACAAACGCCCATGTGTGAAGAGGCCGATCAATGTGGACGTGTTACGGTTGGCCTCATAAGCTATAGCCTGGTGATAAAGCTAGTACAAGGTTTGATACGGGGACTAGTACTCAACACGTGTGTGGACCAAACACGCGTACATAACGCGTCGGATATTTCTTCGGCTCCCGTTTTTTCTTTTGTCAGTTTCAATTTATTGACTCGTCCGTAAAATGGTTGCCGCCGTTCAGAAACCTGCTCCCGCCTTCAAGGCCACCGCCGTCGTCGAGGGTCTCTTCAAGGACATCGCCCTCTCCGACTTCCAGGGACAATGGTCAGTGGCGTCGCTAAGTTTGACATCGTCGCAGTGACAGGACTAATGTCAATTACGATTAGGGTAGTCCTGTTCTTCTATCCCATGTCAGTTTTCTTCCGGGGTTATTCGACAAGCTCTGGATTGGCTGAATTCGTTCCAGGGATTTCACCTTTGTCTGCCCCACCGAAATCCTTGCTTTCAACGATGCTCTCCCCGAATTTGGGAAACTTGGCGCTGCGGTCCTTGGTAGGCCGAACAATCACCATCTTATGTACAGGCCATCGGTCTTACGTCGCCGATTAGGTGTCTCCACTGACTCCCAATACTCCCATTTCGCCTGGGCTCAGCAGCCAAGGAAGCAAGGTGGTATTGGTCCAGACCTTCAGCTACCCCTCATCGCAGACAGAAACATGCAGATTTCGCGCGACTACGGCGTGTTGATCGAAGAAGATGGTATCGCACTCCGTGGTCTCTTCATTATTGACCCCAAGGGTATCGTTAGGTAAAGAGACACCCACCTTCATCTCCGGATCACGTCTATTGACGTATTTCGCCAGGCAAATCACCATCAACGACCTGCCCGTTGGTCGTTCGGTTGATGAAACCCTTCGCCTTTTGAAGGCCTTCCAGTTCGCTGTACGTCATCAGCCCTTCAGTTGTTGTCCACTTGACACATGTTCCATGTGCATCAGGATTCGCATGGCGAGGTTTGCCCGCTGGGCTGGACCGAAGGTGGTAAGACCATCAAGCCCGATCCTAAGGGTTCCCTGGCCTACTTCTCGTCCGTCGACAACGATATCGGTATGCAGGACGGCACTGCGAGGAAGCGAGCTCGTAAGGATTAAGACCGATAATCCTTGCGTCCACCTAACCGGTTCTCGATAGAGCCATGAGGCCCTGTGTCTCACCATAGAATGTCAAGCGGGCGGTACATAGAGAAGTCAGGTACTTTGAAATGGATACCTCATGTGCAAATCTAGACTGGTTTTGTTCTCATTATTGTTGTGATTGAGTGCGGGACGGGAATGGGGGTAATGAGTATTCATGCACCTATATAACTTCGATGCTTGTACGCCTAGTTTGCCAGTCTTCAAGTAGTCGCTTCTCAACCAGCTTGTCCAAATCTTTGGCAACGGTGACAGCAACATCGATCAACCGTAATACTTCTTCAGGCGCAGTCGGCACCCCTCCAGCTTTCTGCAATACACAAATTTCGCGTTGAGCATTCAAGGCGATGTTCATCAAGCCAGCACTCAGACGTTGCTCCAAAAGTGACGGGTCTATCACCGGACGCATGGAAGGATCCGGGAAGAATGCAAAGGTGACGCAGAACGGCGTGTGGTGTACTGCCAAAGGCATGGGAGCCCGTTCCGATGGCGGATACTGCAGTAACTCCATTCAGTTTACCAGGCTCCTGAGCAACAGCGATACGCATACGTACAACGGTGACATCGTCCCCCACGACTTCAACTTCCGGTTTGCGGAAATGCTTAAAGGCAACTATGCCTGCGAGACAAGCGCAATCGAGCATATTCCCCGCGTCGGCAAGACAGTGGACTGTCAATCGCAGATGCCAAACCTGCAAGAAACTCGGTCGACGTCGTGAAATGGGTTTGGAAGCGAGCACGCTACTAACCCGCTGACCAGCGACGACACAAAGCGACTCCCTGTCGATTGCATCGCTCCTTCTCAGGATCTTATCTAGCATTCGCGTTATCAAAATTTCCTCCTCCGATGGGCTGTGGTATGAACGAGGGAGAATGTAGGGGTTCAGACGAATTAGACAATGACCGAGCACGTATGTACTCCTACCGACCGACTTCGTAGTCGACGGACGCCATGGGCGATATCTCGGAATGTATCGTGATGATGCCCTCCAGGGGCCGTTCTGGGGGTGGTTTGATCATTTTTGCCTCTACAGAAGCAAGGACACTGGTATGGTATCCACGTACGTTGGTAGTTCCGTTGGCATTTAAAAAAGGCTAGGAACACGCACCGTGTTTTGCCGTACGCACACTCTACCCAACCAAGCTCTGGACCGAAGGTGAGAGTAGGCGTCCGTAAATCGAGCTGACTGCGCCCATCTAGACGTAGGGACTGTTTCAGTGCTTCATATATGAAGGCTTTTTCGGGTATTGAAGGTGACGGTGGTCGCATTGTAGATCGTGGAACAAGCACAAGCTTAGATAACTCGGCCAATCGTCGACAAAATCGTATTTGCACTCGGCTCGTCGAATCAATCATGGTCCGCCTCATAACTCACAACCTCCTAGCGTGCCACGTCAAAGGCTGCACGAGCAACAACTTCCCGCTGGCTTTCAAAGACGTCCAGATCGAACTAAAGGAGGCTGAATTCAATTCCGATTTCATCAAGAACATCCTTCCGCGACTGGAATGGCCCGCCCTTGTGGACGCAGCAAGGCAGGTAAGTCCAGCTGCGGCTTTTATACTTTACAGAAAACTAAAATTGGACAGGTAGGGGACACGTCGCTGCCCCTTGAGCAACCGGCGATGATGGATGATGAGACATTGAAAGCCCTCCATCATGTCTTGCTGGAGGTAATCTCAAGCCATTGGGCCCATCTGTGATCTTTTAACTGTGTTTAGATCCATGTCGTCGAAGGTGCTATGATATGTCCAAATTGCAATCACGTCTACCCTATTTTGAGTGGTATTCCCAACATGGTGAGCCCATTATCCTTTAACGAGTGCAGTATCCAACTGTGATTCTCTGGCAATCAGTTATTGGCAGAAAATGAGATCGGCTAGCCACGCTTGTATTCGAATCCTTTGTTAGCTCAAAGTTTACTCCTTGGAGCTCCACTCAAAGTGAGCGGGTGGTACCTTTAACAATCGATGCCGGAAGTTGCGGATATGATTGTAGGCTTTGCGAGCATCAGGTCTTCAACGCTACATGATACCATTCACTCCATCCATGATGCTCCCAAATGAACCAGCCCTGTATATTTTTGGGTCATGCGGCAATAGTAGAACGTATGTACATTAAGCACCGGGCTATAGGTAAGATGCGTATTCCGAAAGCCTAGGAAAGTGCAGAGATGTAGAAAGCAGAAGAAAAGAAAAGCAAAGAAAAAAGCAAGGAGCGACTCAAATCAGCAACAAGAAATGACTGTGATGTACATCCGACTCCATCATGTCATGCAGAGCTAAGATGGTATCGGAACCTTCCTTCTAAACCATACCCCACAGAGCTCCATATCCATCTCCGACGTCGGCGTCGAAAACTCAAACTGTATATCACGCAAGGTCGGACACTGCTTCGACCAAGCCTTTGCGTGCGTCTTTTCGCTACCACAGGCCACAAACTCTTTCATAAAGACACCCCCAGATTGACGGTTGCGAGCTGAGAGCTGGGAAACAGCAGATACTACGGTCGGCGACGGCGACGGGAGACTCGCTCTACCCGGCGGGAGCGGAAACGAGAGTAGCATGGGTGCGAGGGTCCGGGGGGATCGATGTGGCGTCGTGAGCTTGAGGCGACGAAGGCCGCAGAATCGGGATATGATGGATGAAATCATCTTGTACACTCTCTGGATGGAAACGAAGGGATCAGCACATGGAAATTAACCCAGGCCAAGTAGCCGACATACCTCAGCAGCATCCTCATCTGACCACATAACCTCGACGTGTAAGGATTCGAGCATTTTCTTGCGGTCCTCGCATTCCCCTATGAGTATACTCCCAGCCGTCCCTAAGAACTTTTCCGCCGTCCGCTTGTCCACTCCATGGCCAAAAATGATATGCACCTCAGTCGCCCCCTTCAAGGCACGGAGCACGACTGTCGGGCGCAGCCCAGTATAAAGTGTATCATGAACATGGAGCGCGACCCGCTTCAGTACATGCTTCGTGTCAGAGAGTATGGTCATAGCCAATGATGTGGGAGCATGTAGCGACTGCAGAGCAGGAAGGAGCTCCTCTGGGCAGCCGCGCTCGCTCGCGCATATAGATGAAGCACAGGAATTAGTTCCCTCGTGGGAGGATGTGGAGTCACTACCGCTAGACGCCACAAATTCAACGAGGTTTGGGAAGGACAGCGACCGGATGCGGGATTGACTCGCTAACCACGTCCGAAAACAGGTCAACTGGGCTTGTGTGAGGGATTCATCAAGGATCGTGAGTTCGGTGAGCGAAAATGAGAGCAAATGAGAGTACAGGAGTATGGAAGCGAATGACTGCATAGTAAGAACTTGGAGATTCCGCATGTTTTGTAGGGCCTGAACAAACTCAGCGGATGGTGAAGTGTGGCCATCAGCTGTAGCAGACTTGTGGCACGGCCAGAAGTGACAGGATAGCGTGCGTACTCGCTCTGCAAGTTTGCTATGAGCTGCTAGAGTCGTGCATAGGCTTTCCACTTGATGTTCTGAAAGAAATTGGAAGTCTACTGAACAGTAGAGGACGTGGCGTGTTACGGAACAGAATCCACGGGACACCAGCGCAGCAGCAGGTAAATCTTTCCTGCGAAGAAAGTAAAGGATAGTTGCAATTATCTCTCCAGGAAGGGGGAGTGGGAAGTTTTCATCGAACTCCCGAGATGGGCGAAGAAGCGACCTGGAAAAATCGTTCGTCGTGGGTACATGGTCATGTTCCGATTGCCCGATGGACTCTAAGTCACTCGCCCTCCTCCCCAGACCACTCGGCCGGCGAATTTCGGGCGAAGATGGGGGAGTAGAGTCGTTCGACAACCTTGAAAGAATGACAGGGCTCGAACGGATAAACCCTAGAGGACTGCAAATCTGCGTAGAGCTCAACTTCAACGGAGCAAGTTTCGACCGTGTCCGTTTGCGGGTTCCAAAAAGTGTCGAGACGCGTCTGAAAACTCCATCTGACACAGCTCTGCTGCGAGGAGTGAGCGGCGGATGGGTCTTCGGCGTAGGCAACTCTAAGTCTGACGCGAAAAATCGAACCTGAGGTTCAGGATGGCGGCGAGATAGGAATGGCATGTCAGTGCAACTGGGTCGGTCAAATGGACTCGCCCATTACATGGAAGAGATACCAAGGAAAAGATTAGCACTCAGCAGAACGGAGCGGGAAGTAGGAGGCGAAGCCATTGACCTAATCCATTTATATAAGGGCTCCACCACGGCTAAAGACTGAAGACGTCGCTAACTTGCTTGGTGATAGTCCTGGGTGTCATGGGACTCGGTTCGGTTTGGCGAGGACACTGTCAGGGTCGTGCAGGCAGTGGCAGGCTACTATCTGAAACTAGTGAGGACAATCACCGAAAGCCATGAATCTGAAGGCGCGAATGTCACCGGAACCGAGTGTCGGCGATGGGCACTGGCATTGGCAAATGATAATTTCGATAATTTCATCACAACATCGCAATAAATATGATCGACAACATCATTCTCGATTGCACCTGGCTTCACCTACTCCAAGGTTAGATAGAGGTGCTTGCTCGTAAGAACCGCCCTCGTTCCTGGTACAACTACAATCGTTTGGGTATTGTCGATTACCATGGCTGGACCAGCAATCTCATCGCCGATAGAGAGATTAGCCAATAAAAATACTGGTGTATCATGGACTCTTCCCACCCTGTCAAAGTACGTGCTATTCGTCGAATCAGCTTTAGATCGATCCACTGGCGTCTTCTTGATGCGCTCTACTTCGGAATACACGGACTCTCCCAGGTCGTCGAATGTCTTCCCTATGCCACGTACCTGCGGCGCCCGTAGGTCATATAACCTTGAATGTGACTCGGTCGCCAGAAAACTTACCTTGATATCGTCAACGATGATGCCCTTTGTCTCCAATAGGAAGCCAAATTCCGCTCTATAAACCTTCTTGAAAGCAGCTTCGAAATCCTCATCACCACCCCCGTCATTCAGCCCAGGAAGGACCATCAGCGCAGTGTCTGTGCCCTCGAAGCGCATGTTCAGCATCCGTTCCATCTGGACACGGTCTCCCTCAAAGCCTTGGCGAGCCAACTCTGCTCGGACATCGTTAGTCAACTTGTCCAGACGTGCGAGAAGAGAAGGTTTAGTGGAGGCAGAGTAGAAAGTCGACGACGGCTCTTGAAGTTCATATGCACTGAACAGTGTTATCAGAAATGGATCAACAAGAACTCCAAAACGAGGGAATCACCGATCGGCCAGTGCAAGCCCATAGGCAGACAAGATAGAGCTGTAACGATGGATCAGGATGGTCTTTATTCCAAGGATACTGGCAATCTCGCAAGCATGTTGTCCCCCCGCGCCCCCAAAACTTGCCAACCTAGGTCACTCGATGAAGTGCTCAACACCACGTTGTTGCACGGAGATACACGTACACGTGTTTCGCTGAAGAAAAACCACGAGCCTCTGTCAGTGCGCGTATAGGCCGGCACATGGTCTCATTGGCAACCTTGATGAATCTTGGGCTTTCGTAAGGAAACCTTTAGTAGAGGGCATATGTCTGTGGACACACCCATAAATTATTTCATCTAGTTCAATATGCACTTCCTGGCTTTCGTTAATCTGTTCGGCAAGCTTTTTGAAAGCTATTCTGGACGCGCCGACATCCAAGCCCTCATTCTCGTTCTTCCCAAATATTTTTGGAAAATAATCGGGTATCAATCGTCCAAGAAGCAGGTTCGCATCCGTTACAGCTAAGGGGCCACCTTTACTGAAGAGGGGCAGTAAAGTGAGTAACAGAACCGCTAACATTGGCATCAGCATACCGATAGCAAACAGGTCCAGGTTCTGCCCCAGCGCTCTCTGGACCTGCTACGAACAAGCCATTGCGGAACGTCAGGCAAGAGCCTCCTCCAGCAGCAACTGTGTTGATATCCAGTTGAGGAGACTGGATGGTGACTCCAGCTGTAGTAGTCTCGTAAACTACTTCGTACCTCCCGTCGAAACGCGATACATCCGTCGAGGTTCCCCCTACATCTATTCTGGATGTGGGGTAAATGGGTATGAACAAGCAGATGAAACAAAAAGACCTGCCCAATGACTGGATATTTCCTCCGTTCGTCCCAACTGGTCAGTGCATACCCGACCACACCACCTGCAGGTCCGCTAAGAATACTTTTCAATCCCGAAAAGTTGCGCAGGTCAAGTAAACCACCATCACTACCCATGAATTCCACCCGTGGGCTCCCCGTATGTCCATCTTTGAGTTTAGCGTCGAATCCAGCAAAGAACCCATCCAGGTAGTCCCGCAGAATAGGGGTAAGATACGCATCTGCTGTAGACGAAACACCACGCGGAACCATCTTGATCATCGGAAGTAAACGTGACGACTCCGAGACTTGCGTGAATCCCATTTCATGCGCGAGCCGTCCGATCAGGTTCTCGTGCTCTGGGAATGTGTAAGAATGTACGAGGACGATCGCAATCGACCTATACCCGGTATCAAACAGGCGCTGGAGATCCCGTTTTACTATCTCGGGGTCTTTTGGGAGTGAGGCTATCAATGCGAGAGTCAGGCAAAACCGAAGGCGAACCTGGTCGTTTTAAAATTCGAACTGTTTCTCCTGAAATACCCTTGACAATATCCCCAGGTCCCTCCGCATAACCCTCCCCGTCCCACCCTGGCCCAGTATACCCTTTCCTAACAGTTCCATCTTCATCGAACCGGACGGCATGCTCCTCCGCCTTCGGGTCAGATGTATACCCAACAAGGGTAACGCGTTCGTCTACTTCGACCACTTCAGAGTATAAAGGGCTCGGTCGTCTAATGTTGAGATCAAATATCCTTGGACGAGCTTGATTACCGATCAGGAGGAGGTCTTTGAATCCCTTCGTGATGAACAGGGCATGCTTGTGGCCTTTACGCTCCAGAAGGGCGTTTGTAGCAACCGTTGTAGATAGACGGATGTAGTCTGCTGCGATATGAGAAAGCAGACGATAGATACAAAGCACATTGGACTGACCGATCTTATCTGTTGAAAGTACCGTCCCTCGAGGGATCTGTTCCCCTGTCACAATTTCAAGTACCCTACGGATGCCTTCCGTGGGGGCGTCCCTGTAGTTCGCTGGATCCTGGGACACTGAAGAAGCCAACCTAGGTTAGCCCGACGCCTAAGTTAGATCGCAGAACAAACCGTCTCACAGAGCTTAACTACCAACTCTTTCCGCTGAGTTGCGTTATGTGGATCTGGGTATGATCTAGATGGCGCTCTATGGTAAAGCAAGCATACCTGAGTTCACAATGACATACGCATGGACATCGCAGAACGTCCCTCCTCGGTCTGCGCAGATACGTATCGATCGGTCAGGGATGTTGATCATAATGGACACTGGACAGTGATCAGGTCAGACTAGGACGTAATAAATGACAACACATCTACATACTTATGTAAGTTACTTGATACCATTGCCATGTGCTCCACCACTACTGCACTTCTAACAACGGACAAACTGGATAGTTATTCGATGTTACTTAAGCAAGATAGTTGTAGCTTTAGCTGATGAATTCCAAGGGAAAAAAGGGGAAGATGATAAAGGAAAGACAACATATGCAGAGTAGGCAAGTAGAACCGCGAGCCACTTGGTATCCGAGTGATGGGGGCATTAGAAAGTGGTTAGCAAGAACGTTAATACGAGGAAACAAGGAATGACAATATGGTAGAGATAAAAAGGAAAGGGAGAATCCAGTACCCGGCACCGGTAAGAGGGGAGGTATCAGCCGTTGCACAGGCAAAAAAGAGACACGGAGAGAGGGTTAATACTGGGCGCCAGTAAGTCTGGGTTCCAACATATCACAATATTCTCAGAAACAAAAGGAAAACGATCATCGTCCATGAAGGGCCCCGTTCACTCTTCCACATCCTCTTCCTCCTCTTCCATAACGTTCTGAAGAGGCATGCCATGGATGTATCGACCTGGGCTGGAGCGTCCGGTATCATCATAGAGTAGGTTGTTAGCGAAAAGCTCCTCCTCCGGAGGTTCGGGTTTGTCCTCGACTTCTTCTATCTCGATCTGGGGAACAGGCTGGGAAGGTGGCGAAGGGGACGAGGTGTTGGGGGGAGGCAGAGGCAGCGATGAATCTTTGGGAGGTGTTCGTAGAGGAATGCGGGACGGGGTTGATGGAAGAGACTGCTTCTCCCGCTCACGATACATCTCAATAAGTGCAGCCGTCTTGCTCTGTGACAGTAGAGTCGATGGCGATTCCGGTGTTGGTTGGACGTGAAACGATGTAGTGGACTCCATCCTCGAATGTCCACTCTCTTTCTGTTCTCTGCGTTCTTCATCATTAGCAAACTCGGGGAAATCGATATCGCGAGGTGAAACATTGATAGATGTTGGCGCATACTCGCTGGCGGACTCGAAAGATGTTCTCATTGTTTGCGGTGCGGGAGAAATTGATGAAGCCCGTTCAGGCATGCCGTATACCATTTCATCTGGTACATCGTCACCATCAGAATTATCACCGTTAGCCCGCGGTCGTACCGGCAGGGTTCTCGTCGCCGCCCCGGGAAGGCGCTCGGGGTGCAGATCAAAATACCCAACCCGCTTCTTTTTTGGATACGACATCACGGAATCGACGTCAGGATCTTCGTTCTTGGAATCGTTCTCCTCAGGATGATTCTCTGGTAAGACCCCATTCGCATTTCCTTCCACAACAGACGGCGGTTCAGGAGTCAGTTGCCGAGGTTGTATTTCATCATCATCAGAAAGTGGAGACCGCGCGCGCACGCCAGCAAGGACCTGTGCAACTTCTTGACTGGCGAGTTCAGGATCCGACCGACCGCCCTTCCTCAGTCGACCATTGCTACCCACCCTCAACTCCACCTCCTGTGTTCCCATTCGACGGGTCTGGCTCGCAACAAGGATATCTACCCACGCATCATCTCTTGACATTCGCCGTTCGTGTTTTTCAGCAGGTGTGAGCGCTTTCACGCTCGCCGTCTCGTTCCATTCGTCGTCACTATAGCTCGCTAAGCGCGTCTCAAAATCCACAGTCGAGTACTCAGCGGGCACTAACCCAGATCGCCGTACACTTGCAGGATTCGGTACTGGGATACGAAACCGAGACCTGCGGTTGCTCGTCGGGGTTAATGGAGAGTCGGAGGCCGTCCGCTCAAGGCGTTTTTCTTTTTCTGGAGGCGGCGGGGCCGAGGTGTCGCATTGTGTGCTTGTGCGGGGGGTCTTGGGTCTGGATCTTGGCCACGTCGGAGAAGGAGGCGCCAGCGCGGACGCCATGGGGGCGGGCTTGGACAGAGTCAGAACCTTGCTTCCGTTCGAACGCAAGAGACCCTCGAACTCGACTTCTCGATACGAAGGGCTCTTGGGAACATGACCAATGACGTACGGTCGACCGTTCAGCGTTGCAGCTGGCTTCCACTGCTTCGACTTCATCGTTGCCGAGAAAAAAAAAGGCAACCGCCTTTTCGTCCCAGAATCTTTCGCGAGTTGTTGCCTATATTCTAGCGGCACAAATTCTTCAAATAGGACGACCGTGGTGGATGAACGGGGGTCACTGCCAGGCGGAAACGAGGTCTGATTAACGGGCAGCGACTTGAACTCGATCTTGCGGACCATGGATTTTAGGAACTTCTTATGGGAGGGGAAGTCGCATAGAGAACTCACCAGTGCCCAGTTACACTCCCTGTCAGTCTCCTCAACACGTTCAATGTCCATCCACCCGCCTCCATATACTAAATCACAGAATACATCCAAAAAAGCTTCTTCGATCACTTCCTCGGATCCCATAACTGGCTCCGTGTCCCACCCAAAAGGTGGGAGCGCGCGCTGCGTCTTCTTCAGCTTTTTCGTGATATCGGCACTGTGAGCGGGCCATGAAGTTATCGTATGTGCAACCGGAGCACTAAGTTGTAGAGAAGTATCAAGGGCATCATCTGGTCGAGAGAAACCAGTCGCAGAAAAGTCATTCCAATTCATTGTCTGGCGCTTCTCGGAACGGGGCTACGTGCTGTAAGCATCTCATATATACATAATAAGTAACGACGCACCAATTTATCGTTTTCTGTCAAATTGAACTCCAGCTTTTTGTTACTAACTTCGAACGAACTAAAGCCTGCCGACTCAAATTCGACCCATTTCATCTCGGTGAGAGTCTTAAACCGGTCTTCTCCGGGACGGTTTCCAAGACCTAAAGCGAGACCCAACGGATCATTGTTATCCATGGGAGACGTATTTGACGAGGTGCTCGATGTTGTGGACGACAAAGGGGACGGTGATCCGTTGTGAGGATGAAAATTCGGCGGCATGTCCATGCGCTTCTTGTATCCGTCAGAATACCGCGGCTGCAACTTGAGAGCAGATGAAGCAATGCGCTCCCACTCCTTTGACCCGGCTAAACCAACATGGTTTTCATTCGAGGTGCCACGTGGACGAGCAGCCCAGCTGGCAGCGGTCTGAACGAGATCGAGCGAGTATATCCTGACGTTGCGGCGTATGCTGACGACGCGCATGGTGCGGGCTCCGCGACGCGCCTGGGGTCGACCTTGCTTGTCCTTGACATGGAGGAAGGGTAGCATTGAGGGATATCCCCTGATCCAGTCTTTGAGGCGCGTGGGAACGCCAAGGGAAGTCGCACAGCCAAGGTTCGGGTGCATGTCAGACTGCGGATGGGATACTTTTGGAGCGTCCTGCCAACGAATGTAGGCAAGTAGGATGTGTTCCATTGCATTAACTGCACGCAAGTAGTGAATGTACGTGTGGTGGAATGCAAGACTAGCTGGCCCGAGGCCAAATAGCAGCGGACCGAACAGCGGAGACAGAGTTGGTGGCGTATGTCCAGAGGACGCACTATGGGCAATGAAACGAGTGAGAAGGTCGAGAAGCGTCAACAGGATTGATTGCAGAACGGCCGGCATTGGGGGTAAGAAGTTCGCGAAGTGCGCAGGAGGGTAGTTGAGGGCTGTGGGGACGCAAATCATTAGACCTCGTGTCTCGTGGATGTGATTTGCAGGTATGAGACGATCACATACCTGCCTCTGAGTCGCGGAATTCTGTGTAATGTTCCCAAGAAATGAGGCCACGTACAGCCTGCCCGCCAACTACTCTTACGACCCGCGCAAGGCCCCACCGAATGCACATGCCGAGCTCATGTGGACCGGCGAAGCGCGCTTCTTCGCGCCACCGTTGATCGACCTCTGAGGATGGGTTTGCGCATGTGTCGAGAAAAGTGCGGATAAGCCGCTTGATAGCGGAAGAAGAGATATCGAGAGCGAGAGCGGAAAAAATGAAGGGAGTTGTGAGGCAACGGCTAGTGAGCTCGTTGGCAATGACGTCCACGAGACGCGCGACCTGGTCGAGACCAAGGATGACATGGCGTTCATATGAAAGATAGCCATAGTCATGTTCGAGGGTCTTGACCTCGCCTGATTCGTCGCGAGGGCGGTCGAGGTTGAGAGGGAGAAAACTGCCGTCAGGGATCTGAGCGACCAGGTTGGCAACGTCGCCGTCGGGCTTTGGGGATGAAATGGTGCGTTTTCTGTGTTTCGAGTCGATGCCTTTCTTTTTCTCCTTGTCCTTGTCTTTTTTGCTGGTGAAGGAGAGTGGGTTTCCATGACCTGAGTCCCGGCTCTTCACCCGGCCAAATTCATCGTGGTTGGCTGCGTGGTCGCCGCTGCCACGAGCGGATTTCTTGCCTGGAATTGAGTTTGTCCTGGCACGAGAAAATAAGCTGGGCATGGAGAAGAAGCAAGATGGAGACGCTCTGCTGGCGGACGCGCGCTGCGACGACCTCTGCAAGGAAAGACAAGGATTCCGCAACCTGATGAAAGTCAATTTCTCAGGGTCGCTCTGCGCTGGGACCATCCCACACCCCACCAAATGGTTGGGGACTAAATAGTTAAATTCCAACGGCTTTTATGCCCCAGCGCCTAGTCCAGGTTCTTTTTTTCACAGACTAGCGGAAGCGTAATACACAAAGGCGGACGGCCTCAAAGAAGAGCGGACCGTCCACAACAAAATTTGACATTCATTGTCTCTGAAACAACCCCAGCATTATCACAACCAGGCGGTCTCCGATCATATCACTCTTGCAGGGGCACGGTCTGCGTACGGTTGCACTGACCGCCGCGACCTCTGCGTTTGAGGTGTGTACATAGAATACGACTGTCCCGACGCATGTCTCGTCAATTATCCACCACTTCGGGTGCAGTCACTTACAATAGCACTGGCGTGACCCTGTCCAGAGAATGGATCAAGCTGTGTAGTGTGCAAATCTTCCGTCTCGGAATATGAGGGAAGTGGGGGTGGCTCTGCTGTGTGCGCGCTCAGTCGGATTAGGCGCTTGGCTGCAAGATTTTCAAGTATCATCGAGTACAGCCTCTGAATCCCAAGGCAAACCACCAAAGCTACTGCAATCCCCATCAGAAAAAAAAAGTTCCTTCAGCTTATGGGCGCTACATACTTACACCCCCGAGGATAGCGATGGCCAGCCCAGTTGCACACGTCAAAGCCGTTTCTACGCAACCATTCAGCTCGACCAAAGGATGAAGATAATATCCACTTCCATGGCGATGTAGCACTGAACTGCCCAAGCATCTGGTGCCAACCAGTGTCGTGGGTGGAATCAAATGACAGTCTGTGACATACTCCATCTACCACTGCTCACAATCAGCCACAGAATGAACATACTCATAAACATCACTGAAAGCCGAGAACGGTAATCAGGAGAAGGAGCGATAGTGCTCGGGAATACTGTCTAGCAGTGCCGAGGAAAGTCAACTAAACACCATGGCCGTCATGTTGAGCCAGAAAGGGGTTTAGATGTGTGTGCTGAGACCTGTGATGATGGCGTGTCAATCATCACTGCAGCAGTGGTGGCCTGAAGAAAGCTAGTACACCGCATCGAGGGCCATACCTAACTGGCCGCAGAAAGTCGAGAGAGAGTTCAGGGTGATGAGACAAGTCCATTAGACCTGGCCGCAACGCTGGTGGGTCTGCCACATGCGATAACAGAGTGTTTGTGGATCTCTGAGGTGTTCTTGTGTCGCCTAAGTATCATGGAAGTAATGAGGGCGGATGCTCCACCGATAACCAATTTACGGGGCGCAATTTGATCCTCCTGCAGGACAAATGAGATCCGAAATACCGGGCTTACACCTTGAAGGCGTAACAACCTGTGCCAGAGGGCACTGTTACACCTCTGACATTTCACAGTGCAGTGATATGATGCATGATCGAGGTCCCCGAGGCCGTGCAATGAATGCAGATCGTACTACTTTGACTGCGAAGAAGGTCGTTGACCAGAGATTGCTTGTCGTAGGGGAAGTCGTGTCATCGTGAGATTTGGAGTGCATGCAAGATGGAATGGCAATCACAAGGAACCTCCTTGATCAGCCGTGCCTCAGACTTGCAGTTTGGGGTCAGCGGTTGCGCCGAGCTTAGAGGTGCGGCATGATGTCGCCGTGGTGAGCGATACGCTCAGGGGTTATTATGTAATGCGAACGATTGATCAGGCACGTCTGCCTCGTTGACTTGGAACGGAGAATCGCGGATCCATTTTTGCCGAGATGTTAACATGACACGCAGAAAGGGGTTATTGGCCCGAGGGTATGAAAACCCCTCCGTTGTCTACTGAACCCACAGACAATGAGAGATCGTCTACTCACAATGTCCTCCTTTGCCGTCTTGGCAATCGCCAACCCCGTCGAGTGCGTGGGGACGACTGCAATAGTGGTAGCGTCTACCAGCTCCCAGGATGTAAGCTAAGCTGTGTAGCGGAAGACTGTGTGCCACCATCAATGTCACGTATTCCAGACTAGTAATGTAGAAGTGTCACAGCTCCTGGGCTTGCTGGGCATCCCCACCCCTCCCGGGAATACTCTTGTTGGTTTTACCTGCAGCCCCAACCTGCAGGGTCTCAGTAATATTATGGAATGTAACTGACTGTCGGACCGTGGAACAGTGGCATCAATCTCCTATCACTGTCATCGGATATTATTAAAGGCTTGTTTGTTTCGTGTGGGATTTCTCGGAAGTAGGAGTGGAAACATGTTTTTTGGGTTTCGATATGTGAACTACTGCCTTGTAGGGTATGCGTGCGTGGAAGAACTCGCTCAGGCACGGCCGGCGTGACACGGATCTTGGACTTGCGACTCCATAAAGTATCATCGCAATAGAACTGTGGTGACGGATGAGACGGAAACAGTACGACCAATAGTTGAATTGAAATATAACCACGTATATTCCATATCAACTGAAAGCCTACCAACCAGGATGGGGAGTTATACGCATGCATCCACTGATCGGCATAGTCTATCTCCGGTCTACGCAACCGAGGGAATTACAGATAACACCTGCGACCTGTTCCAGGTGAGCATAGCTTATACACTCCCTTAAGGGACGTTGGTTTCAGTGTGCTACCACTACGCCGCGTAGTGGGCACCTGCAGTCTGCCAATCAAAGTGTAATGCCCCTGAGTGCAAGTTGTAAATAACCTCAAAGAAATTTGCATTGAAAACCATATCATATCTGATCATACAATCCCGAAGGTGTGCGCTTTTAATGGACCTGTGGCATTTAGCAGCTTGTTTTCAGTCTAGAAGGGGAGCAATGAATGAAGATTGTACCTCGAGTACATCAGCTCCAAGAGGGTCTTTAGCCAAGATGGCTTTGCATTGCCATATGGCCAGTACATGTCACCCCTTCACGAGGCAGTGAGATGATGGGAGATGGAACGAGGACATAAATTAGTACATAACAAGATCGGAAATCTGGCAAGTCCTCCTTGGTAGGTCGCACTGTAAGGTCCCACGGCACACTGCTTCCACAGGTATGGCGAGTAAGCAATGAAGTCGCTGTTAGTGAGTTCAGGGGTTGATCAAATTTGAAACGAAGTGTCTTACCGCTCAGGGGAACATTACGTCTCCGCAATTGTCACATGATCAGGTACATCTGCCCCGTGACTTGCGTCTAGAATGGATGGTCGAGTATCTTGGAAAAATGTTCAACGGCGCAAGCACAAGAGGTATGGGATGCTATGGGTCAAATGTGACCTGTGATTCGCAAAAATGGTCAGTAAACGCCGTCAGAAGGTATAAAAACCCTCCATTGTCCATTCAAACCCACAAACAAGTGAAAGATCATCTACTCACAAACATCTGAAATGTTCTTCCAACTCTCTGCGTTCATCGTTACCTCCTTGGCGATGCTGGCAGCAGCCAGTCCCGTCGAACTCGCCACTCCCATCGAAGTCGTTGCGCGCGGTCAGCAGAACTGTGGCAATGGCAATGGCGTATACTGCTGCAACAGTTCTCAGTCCGTAAGTTGGACAGTATTGTGCGGCGCGACACCCAGTGACATGTGCTCCAGGCTAGTAGTGTTCAAGTGACTTCGCTCCTTGGATGGTTGGGTGTCCCCATGCCCTCCTCCTCGAACACCGTGGTCGGTTTTACCTGCAGCCCCATCGGATCCGGCACGGGTGCAAACTGTGTTCAGCAGACCGTCTGCTGTTCAAACGTCTACTTCGTACGCTCCCTTGTTTCTAACGACCCAAAGTGTCTAATAATTGTCCTGTAGAACGGAGGCGTCAATGTTGGCTGCTCTCCTGTCGCTATCAGCAAATGAGACAAAATCAAGTTCGGGGGGACCGAGGATGATGTCTGCGCTTTTGGTTTGGATGGGAATATCTTCGCTGTAGGATAATTATTGTGGAAGTTTGATTTTTCTGTGGTAAACCGTGACACAATTATGATGTATGTCCTGCTGGAGGAGCTCGTGTGTCAGATTGTGTGTCAGAAGGGTATCTAATCCAAGAAATTGGTCTGCCAGAACAAAAAGTCGAACCAGCTAGGTGTTCGATATTGCCCGCGTCCGGGCCTTGCTCAATTTTCTGAACTCTCAAGGACGTTCAATGCAATGATGAGGTTGAGCATAGGTATATCATAGGTCAATTAACAGTCCGCTTACATGGAAAATATGGATGATGAAGTGTTGGAAAGCATCCATTCCCCCCAATAAGCCTTCAGTCAGCTAGAACGGTTTACTAGAAGTGCCTACTTCTCGCCAAAAGGTGTGTTTACTATAGCTGCTTTACACTGGGAAAGCGTCGATGCAAAGTATAGGATCCATCTACATATCTGGAATCAGTGATTGAGAATACGAAAAGCCCAGTCAAGCATACGCAATATTGGCTTAGGTTTCTTGGAGAAAATAGAAAGCAAGTTCCTAGCAGACAGAACTTCCCTACAGTGATTGTCGAGGGGACGTTAGAAAATTTGGATCGTGAAGCTTTGAAGATCGAGTTGATCAGAGTCATCGGATGAGATTCTCTACCATCACGAATTTGGCCGAAGACACTAAGCTGTCTTGGTGACTGGTGGGGGTGATACGGTCTACATGACGTTCAACGTTTGGTTCAGGCTACAAGCGCTGGTCGATAGTATTGCGGCCCAATATTCCCTTGCTCGCAGAGCAAAGGGTTCTGGGATTTCGTTAAATCGTGGGAACATATCACGACAGAACTTTTTGCCTTCTTTGGAACCGTGTGATTCAGTTGACTTACTTTGCAAGTTGTGAACCTTTCGATACACTTCAGTAAGTAGTTACAATTTGGATTTCCATTCGTGAGCAAGGGTTCTGCCGACGCAGGCGGCATTTCGAGTGTGGAACTGCGATGAAAAAGTGACAGTCATTCATTCGAAGCAATACATGATGCACCCATGTATAGCCGGGTGATTTGTATGGAGCAGTAAGTCACTGTTCAACTGAATACTTCGCGAGTAACCAACCTACAAGTACTAGTCAAGGTTTCGCAAGGGTGGCCTGTGAGCTTTCCAGATCCACAGGCAAGTCCCTCGAAACAGGAATTAATTTACTTTCTAGCACTACCGACTACAGGATTTACCAAAGGACCCGAAAATCATGATGGCAACAACAATGACACGTACTCCAGACTCCAATGGTAAGTATTACACATGTAAGTGTTGCAGCTCCCAGGAATACTCTTGTTGGTTTTGAGTACCTGTCCCATCTCTGCAGGGGGGTCAGGCACGGGGTCCAACTGCGAAACGCAGAAAGTATGCTGCTCAAACGCTTACTTCAGAGGCAGTTTTATTCTGGAATGTAACTGACAGTCGTACCGTAGAACGGTGGCATTACAGTAATGTTGGTTGCTCTCCTATCATTGTCAAATGTGTGATTGAGGGTGTATACTCGGGTGTGATTTCTCGGCAGTAGGATGATCATCATGGAAGCATGTTTTTTGGTGTCGATATGTGATGCTATTGTGGACTACATACTACCTTGTAGGGTGTGCGTATATGTGTCGGAAAGGTTTATCCTTCGTATCAGTCGCACAGGAAGAACTCGCGCGCAGGCACGGCCGGCGTGACACGGATCTTGTACTTGCGACTCCATAAAGTATCATCGCAATAGAACTGTGGTGACGGATGAGACGGAAACAGTACGACCAATAGTTGAATTGAAATATAACCACGTATATTCCATATCAACTGAAGGCATACCAACCAAGATGGGGAGTTGTACGCATGCATCCACTGATCGGCAGAGCCTATCCTTTGGTAACTCCCGTCCATGGGACAGCAAGTCAGATAGAACCACGTTCTTGAGCCTGCTCATCCTTGCGGAGACAACTTAGTTTGCTTCTACAGTGGTGGCTTTGCATCGGGAAAGCGATAATGGGGGGGAAAGTGGGAGATGGTCTGAAAATTCATATCTGGGCAATCAGTAAGGGCACACGCAAACCGGGGGAATTACAGATAACACCTGCGACACCGAAGCCAGTGACAGGTGAGCATAGCTTGGGCGTCCCTCAAGGGACGTTGGTTTCAGTGTGCTGCCACTGCGCCGCCTAGGTGCCTGCAGTCTGCAACGTGTAAAATGCCCCTGGGTGCAAGCTGTACATAACCCTAAAAAGATGTGCGCTGAAAACCGTAGCATCTGATCATACAATCCAGAGGGCATTTTTACCCGACTTATGGCATTTGGCTGCTTGTTTTCGGTCTAGAGCGATTCTTGAAGGTGGGGAGCAATGAATAAAGATTGTACCTCGAGCTAGCCAAGATGACTTTGCACTGCCATATGGGGTGTGATGCCCAGTACATGTCACCCCTTCACGAGGCAGTGAGATGATGGCAATGATGGAGATGGAACGAGGACATGGAATAGTAGGGGTTATTAACAATATTGGAGATCACAGGGAGAATGGAAAGTCCTCCTTGGTGTGTCGCATTCGGACATGAAGTTTGGTCTTCGCCTGCCGAACTGTACGCACGGCACACTGCTTCTACAGGCCAGCTATATGGCGGCTAGGCAATGATGTCGCTGTTAGTGAGTTCAGGGGTTTGTCAAAAACGCGAACATCACGCCTCAGCGACTGTCACAGGAACAGGTACATTTGCCCCGTGACTTCTGCCTAGAATGGATGCCCGAATATCTATCTTGGAAAAATGTCCAACAGCGCAAGCACGAGAGGTATGCGAGGTTATAGGTGAACAGAGACCTGTGATTCGCAAAAATGGTCAGTAAACGCCGTCAGAAGGTATAAAAACCCTCCATTGTCCATTCAAACCCACAAACAAGTGAAAGATCATCCACTTACAAACATCTGAAATGTTCTTCCAACTCTCTACGTTCATCGTTACCTCCTTGGCGATGCTAGCAGCAGCCAGTCCCGTCGAACTCGCCACTCCCGTTGAAGTCGTTGCGCGCGGTCAGCAGAACTGTGGCAATGGCAATGGCGTATACTGCTGCAACAGTTCTCAATCCGTAAGTTGGACAGTATTGTGCGGCGCGACGCCCAGTGACATGTGCTCCAGGCTAGTAGTGTTCAAGTGACTTCGCTCCTTGGATGGTTGGGTGTCCCCTTGCCCTCCTCCTCGAACACCGTGGTCGGTTTTACCTGCAGCCCCATCGGATCCGGCACGGGTGCAAACTGTGTCCAGCAAACCGTCTGCTGTTCAAACGTCTACTTCGTACGCTCCCTTGTTTCTAACGACCCAAAGTGTCTAATAGTTGTCCTGTAGAGCGGTGGCCTCAACGTCGGCTGCTCTCCTGTCACTATCAGCGGATGAAGACAGAATTAAGTTCGGGGGGATCGAGAAGAGGTCTGCGCTTTTGGTTGTAGGAAAATCATCGTGGAAGTCAATTTTGCTATGCTGGACTGGACTGTGGTACGAGTACGATGTATGTCCTGTAGGATTAGAAGTTGTGTGTTAGATTGTGTCGGAAACGTATCTATGTGATCCAAGAAATCGGGCTGCTAGCAAAACGAGTCGACCAGGTGGGCGCAACGCTGCCAGCGTCCGGGCCTTATTCAGCTTTTTCTGAGCCGTCAGCAGTGTTCGATACAATAATATGGTTAGGCGCAGGTCAACTTAAGAGCTGCTTACATGGAAAGTATGAATGATCAAGAGTTGGAAAGCATCTGTTCCCCCCATAAGCCTTCAGTCAGCGAGAACGGTTTTACTAGGAATACCAACTTCTCGCCAAAAAGGGTATGTCTACTGTAGCGGCTTTACACTGGGAAAGCGGCAATGCAAAGTGTAGGATCCATCTATCCGCAATCAGTGATTGAGAATACGAAAAGCCCAGTCAAGCATACGCAATATTGGCTTAGGTTTCTGAGGGAAAATAGAACGCAGGTTCAACTTCGCAGATAGGACTTCCCTATAGTGATTGTCGAGGTGTTCATAGAAATTTTGCATCGTGAAGTTCTGAAGATCGAGAATTAGTCGGAGATAGAATCAGAGGAGGATAAAGTACTCTCTGCCATCTCGGATTTGGCCGAAGACACTAGGCTGTCTGACTGGTGGGGGTGATATCGATACTGTCACAGTGCGAAAGCTGGTCGATATTGATATTGCGGCCCAATTGTCTCTTCTATGTGGGGCTGTGATAATATTTGAAGTGACGGTCATGCGAAGAGGTTCGAATATTAGATAGGTTACATGATGCACCCAACCATGGCTCAGTTACTGTTCAACCGACTGTCATGGCGAGTAACCAATGACCCACAAATCATCAAGGTTCGCAAGGGAGTCTTAGGGAAGCCCAGTGCGAGCTTGGATCCACAAGCAAGTCCCTCGAAACAAGATTAAATTACTTTCTACCGACTACAGGATGTACCAAAAGACCCGAGAAGAAAATCAGGATGTCCATAATGGAATGTCAACCAGGGTACCATCGTGTCTTCTAACGGTATCACTGAGTGACAAGGCCTATCGATCGCAACACCACACAGTTCGTAGTCCTAAAAGTGCAGAAGTCCAAAGGAGAGAAGCGGAAATGCTGTATGATATCCATTGAATAGGCAAGGGGCTTTGGAGTCCGATCCCGAGATTAAATTAGTATACTGTGGATAGTGGAATCTACGTTCAGTAGGAAAATACCATAAACCAAGGATTGAGTACGATCTAGACGACGTTGAAAGTCAGTGATCGAGATACCAGAGGAAGAATCACTGACTGGGAAGAGTATGTGGCAGCCTACGACAAGACTATGTCGTCAAAACCACAATGTCAACTCCTTCTAAGAAATTGTGCAGAACAAGGACCATACTTACACCAACGGATACATAACTGCCCAGTTTGTCGATTCGATCCTCCATCCGGGAGGTACCAGTGATGTAGCGAGGATCACCATTCCGATAGCAGTAATTGAGCACAAGATCAGAGCAACACGGAAGCGCTTCAGGATCTTTGGAACCTCCTCAAAGAAGTTCGAACGTTCAACTTCCTTCTTGGTAGCTTGCCAGGTCATATTGTATGACAGTAAGTGAGCGAGAATGGCCTGGGACAAGTGAATACTGAGACCTCCAAAGAAAAAGAAGCTAGAAAAAAAATCTCGTTGAGCCAGATCCGTTGGCTTATCGAAGTTAGCACTTACAAGAAAGGGATCCATGTGAGGTTCTCGAACAAGGAGGATAGTAAACTGCGTTGGCCAAGGCGGTATTCCAGTAACGTATAGCCCAGGTTTCCAAGACCAGGAAAAACCACAGTACAAGCAAGCCAAATCTCGAAACTATGAAGGAAAAATCCGTCGATTTGGATCTGGAATCCAAGAACCAGATAATTAAGGAGAGTGAGTATGGCGGCTGCAGCTATGCCATCTAAAAATGCTTCAGAAGAACAGAGGATAAGGCTGCGCAATGAAACACACAATACGAGAACATGTCTACGGTAAAATGTCAGAACGCGGTGATTCCACAAATAGCTCGGCACGAACATGCCATCATACTAATCTTATAGTGCACGGGTGCACCTGACCAGACGAAAATGCGAAGCTGTTTCGAGATTGGACCCTTCCTCCACCATTGAATGAGCGGGTTGAATATCAGTTCGTTGCATCCTGGTGCCAGTGTCACCGAATGCATATAACCCCCAAAGACAATCACTTGCCGTATGAGTACTTTTGCCACCGGTTCAGCTCGTCATCCACAGTGAGTGATACGCCTTCTTTGAAACCACCTTTGGAATATGTAGCCCAGCGGATGAGGTAGCCTTTTAACTACGGGCACATATCAAAACATAGTTTCCTCTTGAATTAGGATGGTTATACCTGTAGCCGTAAGGCCATGTCAAAATCTTCGGATACGTTGGACTCGGACCAAATTTTCTTCTTCCCGTCGTCAGGATCAACAAACGCTGCGTCCTGGAGAGCAGACCAGCGTAGAAATGCGTTATGACCCACAAAAGGAGCGACTTCGCCATTTGCACATCCGATGGAAATGCATTTATTGATACGCCGAGTGAAATGAGCAATGGCATTTTCAAAGTAATGGTGCGCGACTTGCATGACATCTGGGAATGCTCAAAGATATGGGGAAGAAATAATGAAGGGCTACCCACCGGATTCGTGCTGTATGATGGCGACCTCTGGACATTCTACTAGTTCTCTGGCGGCATCTCGGAAACAATCCTGATCGTGCACAACAATAATTAGAGTCATTTAAAACCAAGAAAACCAACGAACCTCTGGAACGATTGTATCAGAATCAACAAGCAAGATAATTTCCCCTATTCTCAGGGATTTGCCATTGCATGCCCAAGGTCTCCATTTCTGGCCACTCTCTTCGTAAGTTTCTTCGATGGCCATTTCCAACGCACGATCCTCTAGGGACTCTCCCGTGTCCTCCAACTGCCCCAGCGCTTCTGCTTCTTCGAGGATCTTGAAATGTTTCTCGAGCTTGATACTCAATGCAAGACCGTAGTTCATGTTCGACGCCTTCTTGAACCTCCCAGCACGTTTGAACCCCCCGGGCGTGCTGTCATGTTTGGGACGCGCCACCCAACCAATATTATGGTTAGCATAGAAGGAGAGGCGTTCTTCTCTGTCCTTGGCATCAATCAGTTGCAAACCGTCATCGTGCACAAAGATCGATGATGTGCCGCCCTGTCTTGCGTAGGTTTGCATGGCCTTCTTGATGGAGAAGACGGATGGTGCGCTTGCAGATAAATCTTAGGTTACATGTTCACTGAGACGTTTCGAGGCACATACATGGTTTCTTTCAAGCTTTCCTTGAACACTGGCAGCTCGATGGTAATATGAGGGAGTGCCTCATCCACTTCTTTGTTTGGATGTGGTCGCTTGGCGGAGTAGTACTTGGAATTCTCATTATACTGTGCAACCGGTCCAAGCCTTTTGGGTGAAAAGATTCATGAACAAAACTAGACATAAGAGTACGTTTGAAGGTTACACACACTAAAGACAAATTGCCAATGAGTTGAAGACAGAAGAACTAAGGCAAAGAGCAAATCAGAAAGGAAGACGTAGAATCCCTGCAGGAGACTGACCAGTGACACGCAGAATAGGAATGGTGTTGTGACGACCAAGGCGAATCGCATGTAATTGTTGTCCAACACCCACTCCGCGAGCAGTATGCTAACGCCACTACCAATGAAAACTGCAAGGTGGAAAATAACGATGGTAAGTGGAGCGATATGTGAATAACTACCTAGGTAAGGCTCACAGGTAGAGAGTGCGACCGCCAGCCCACAATAGAAAGGAGCGAAAAGCCGCACGGGTCGAGGATCCTTGTTTGGCAATCCATCTTTCTCTGGATCTGATTGGTTCGCAGCCGGCGATGATGTTCTCCAGCTCCAGAACTTTGATGCTTTGATCTTCGGCTTATCCTGAGATCTTCCGTTTGCCTGTTCCTTTGCTGTTACAGGTATCTCCTCGTTCACGATTCCCTTCTCAGAGAAATCAACATCTGACGCGATCGTGGAGGATACCCCCGGACGACTAGAGGAGGGGGACATTAGGTGGCGGTTGCCCCACACTAATTTGATCAACTTGTCCTCCAAGTCCCGGAAGAGTGGGATGATGTTGTCAAATTGGTCAGCCCAGACTACAATAACTCGTTCATCTCTCTGACGGGGAAGAAATGGATATGAGATGAAGATGGGAGTCAACTGGATTACTGACGATGAAAGCTCCACACTGTTCCTTCTCCGCGCGGGGCAACTCTCTCATCGTCTCTATGACCTGGATCTTTGTATCGGAATCGATACATACAGCTGTATCCGTGGGCGATCTGGGAACAATTAGTGGGATTCTGGAGGTTCTTTGTTTTTAAAAAAACAACAACAACAACATACATTGTCGCAAACGCTGCATGGACCGCAGCATTCCGAACTTTGACAGCGACAATGGGATTGAGGAGGCTGACTGATTCCACAAACGGCACTAACAACTCATTCTCATATGGGAAGGCGCGAAAATGACCGTCTTCAGTGCGAAGGCAGACCCCAGTTGCTATTCCAGCCTCGACTGGTCTGAACCAGGCTTCACCTTGTGTCTAGTTGCAGGTGCTCAGCATGGAGAATGTGCACGTCAACGACAACCGTCACCTGTTGATACACATGGTGGAGAAGAGCATCATACGAATCATAGTCCATCCTGCCAAGCGGCCTGTGGAAGGGTGTGTGGCCAAAAACTGACTGTCGAACTTAAAGGGTTGACAAGGGCGAGCGCTCGGGGGGGGATCGATAAGCTCCCAAGTCGAAACTCACTGCGGCAGAATCAACGTGCGACACGCGTGCCGAGATGTCTTACGGGGTGACCCGCCCAATAGCACGATCAGGAAATGCTTGTTCGGAACAATGACCGCCGCAGGCCCTGAAAATATGCATTTTGCTCACGGTCAAGGCACCAGGACAGATTTCGGTGAGCGAAGAGTACGAGCGGGCGAATCAGGCTTTTCCCAAGCAGAATTCACCCCGCCCATCACTGACCTGAATCCAGGGCCTATCCAATGGCATCGTGCGTAAATGACGTTGAGTCTCACGCATCTCGTCATGTATTTTTGTTTTGTATGTATTGCCTCGACGCCACAAGTGACCTGGCAAGGCGCGAAGCCCGACCGCCAAAACTCCGCGGAGCATTGTTTCATCTTGACCATTCGTCCTTATCATCCAACATGCCTTTGGAAACCACACTGCAGTACACGTGCAGAAAAACGTTTTTGAGGAAAATTACTTACCCTCATAATCAAGAAGCGTGGCACCACACACGAAGGTCTCGACGTTTCGGGCGAAATGAATCGAAGCACTACGGCGGTCATCAAAACGGAGAAAATGAATACACCCGCACGTGTCAAATGAATCCTCGGTCCAGGATTCATTATTCAATAATATCAAGTAGGCTGTGGGTGTCTTGTCGGGGACTTTACGTGGCCACTGGCCACCCGTATCACCGTCCGTTTCGTTGGCCAAGCCTATCGCAGTGAGGAGACCTGAGACTGGAAGCCCTAAGCTGTGTAATATTTAGTTAGGGACCGATTCACGTACCACTTGAGACAGGTGGCTCATGAATGTTAGGCAAGACAAGTTGAGTTATGACGGCATCAAACTGACCACAGATTCTGTCTGTCTTGGGAGTCTAGACTCCGTTGGTTATATGCGTCTCCCTTTGTGCAAGTCGCTATTTACATTTGTTTGTACCTGAGTTAGTCGTTGTCAGTCCTTGTTCGCGGAACTTGCTCTTTGTTCTGATCTGAGTCATTTCCCCACCCCTTCGGTTGAATCCGAGCTGGGGGTTCCAAACGATCATCGTCCTTGTGTACTTACTGTAAGTAAGGGTTTTAATTTCGCATCTCTCCCATGCCCATGAGATCACCGCTTTCGTTCGAATTTGAGCTGTATTTAACGAGGTTCGGAAACACCATATAATGTCCTTGCTTTAAATAATATACTAAACGAGTGTCTTATTCTACAACGTCCAGATGTGACTGTCCAATAGTATTATTATAACCGGCGTCATAAAACACCAAGCCTCACTGTCTTCTTTACCTATCCGGGAGAACTCAGTAGGAGAAAATCATTAGCCAGGGGTTCAATACAATCTGGGGGGGGGCCGTTCGCGATCAGACGACAAAGAACCCAAGCAGCTCGGACTTACGGGGAACAAAACATGACAGCCCGTGACGATACTACAGCCAGTCACATCGGTTTCGCCGGGTCAGCCAAGTCATCACAACAAAAAGAAGCCGCCCACTCACGCCAGGGGAAGAATAACGGCCCAATAGTCGCCCGGAATCCGCCAGCCAGCGGGTACGATATCTAAACTGAACACAACAATAGCAGCAAACGCCGAAAATGACACCAAAAACGCCAGCCAGAACCGCTTGAGGATGCGTGGGACCTCGATGAAAAAGTTGGATTGCTCGACCTCCTTCTTCGTAGCGCCCCACGTAATGTTGTACGAGAACATGTGTGCGAGCAGTGCAACGCTCAGGTGCACGCTCAGGCCCCCGAAGAAGAAGAAGCTGACAACGGCATCGGTATTAGGATACATGAAATCATATCAAGGCAGTGAGTGGGGAGACGAACAAGAAGGGGATCCATGTGGCCGTCTCGATGCAGATATCCAGCAGGCGGCGATAGCCAAGGCGGTATTCCAGTAGAATATAGCCCAGGTTCCCCAACCCTGGGAACACGGCAACGATAGCCAGGAAAACCTCAAAGCTGTGGAGGTAATACCCATCGGTCTGGATCCCGAGTCCCAAAATGACATAATTGGCCACAGACAACACCATCGACGCCGCGATACCATCTGCAAAAACGCTATCAGTTACGGAATTCCCAGCGAGTTTGGTTCTCACAGTAAGAGAACATGTCTGTTTGAAGCAGATCAGTCCTGGGATATGGTAAATGACGCTCTGACTCACACGACATCATGGTGAACTTGTAGTGAACCGGCGCCTTGGACCACACGAATGTCCGTAGCTGTTTATTAATCGGGCCTAGGCGCCACCAAGTGATCAGGGGGTTGAAGATCAGCTCGCTGCAGCCTGTGAAAAAGCCTCCGTTGGACAATGCAATGAAAGTGATTGAAGTGATACTACATACCATACGAGTACTTCTGCCATCTATTCAGTTCGTCGTCGACAGTGAGGGAGACGCCTTCCTTGAAGCCGCCATCAGAGTATGTCGCCCATCGAATGATATATCCTTTCAGCTACATACACAGCCCATCAGAAGGTTGCGCAGATAAAGCGCCTCGAACCGCACCTGCAGGCGCAAAGCCATATCAAAGTCTTCAGATACGTTCGACTCCGACCAGATCTTCTTATTCCCGTCAGCTGGGTCGATGAAAGCAGCGTCTTGAAGCGCTGACCACCGAAGGAACGCATTATGTCCGACAAAGGGAGCTACTTCCCCATTCGCACAACCAAGAGAAATGCACTTGTTTATCCGCCGTGTGAAATGCGCAATGCCATTTTCGAAGTAGTGATTCGCGACCTGCATGACGTCTGATACGACACGTTAACCGGGCCGTGGAAGCTTTCAAAGCCGAGCGCTCACCGGAATTGTGCTGAATGATGGCCACTTCAGGACACTCGCCGAGTTCACGGGCCGCATCCCGGAGACAATCCTAACTAGTCAGTTAGCATGACCCCTCTCTGTAACACAAGTGTCTTGCCTCTGGCACGATCGTGTCGGAATCGACTAACAGAATGATTTCTCCGAGCCGGATGGATTTCCCATTACACGCCCACGGTTTCCATTTCTGCCCGCTCTCCTGGAAAACCTCCTCACAAGCCAGTCGCAGCGCATAGTCCTCCAGACTCTCTTCGGGATGGGGTCCTTCGAGCATACCCCTTGCTTCGGCGTCCTCGAGAACTTTCAGATGCTTCTCCAACTTCAAACTAAGGGCAAGACCGTAGTTCATGTTCGACGCCTTCTTGAACCGGCCCGCGCGCTTGAACCCACCAGGAGACGAATCGTGGGCAGGACGTGCAATCCAACCTATGTTATGATCTGCGTAAAAGTCGATCCGCTCCAAGCGTTGTTTCTCGGTAAGCGACTGGAGACCGTCATCGTGTATAAAGATCGAAGACGACCCGCCTTGGCGCGCGTACGTCTGCATCGCTTTTTTCAAAGAGAAGATGGATGGAGCACTGCAGACGGGTTAATCACTTGGGCGTGCTAGGCTCTGAATGCAGTCACGTACATGGTCTGCTCCAGATCTTCTTTGTAGACCGGCATCTCGATTGTGATATGTGGCAGAGCCTGGTCAACCTCTTTGGTAGATGTTGGCTTCACAGCAGAGTAGAACCGCGAGTTTTCATGGTACTGAGCAACGGGGCCAAGCCTACCAGAGACGCATTAGATGGCAAGAAATGTCAAGTCAATCATTCGTACATCATTCCGAGATTCCCAACAATTTGCATGGAGAAGAACTGCAGTCGTTGCATCAATACGAAATCACGTACAGATATGGGGTACGACTTACGAGAGAGACACAAAAGGTGAACGGTGCAGTGGCCAGAAGCGCGAACCGAATCCACTTTCCGTCTAGAATGGACTCTTGGAGAAGCATAGTGGCACCGCTACCGATGAAATCTGGGGATGAGATCGTCAGCAAAGCCAGGTGGGATGTCGACGAGACCTACATATTGACAGCGCACAACCTAGACCACTGTAAAATGGCGCAATAAGTCTCACCGGCCGAGCAATGTGTGATGCTTTCTCGGCATCGTGATCTTGCCGCGTGGACCGCCAGTTGAACCATTTCCAACCTGCCGTCGGGGCTGGTGTATTGGCAGCCTCCTTGTCAATCACAGTGATCTTCTCGGGTAGGACAGCACCCTCTGTGTTCTTGACGAGATCTTCGTTAGAGGGTGTGGCGGAGTAATCTATCTCAGAAGGGGGGAAAGAGAAGGTAGCTCGAGCGCGCCATACGAGTTTAATCAACTTGTCTTCGAAGTCGTGGTAGAGGGGAATGATGTTGTCTAGGCGATCAGTCCACAGGACGAGAACACGTTCGTCTCTCTGTCGTCGGGTCAGTCGGAACCACCATCATTGCGACACGTCGATGCACTCACAACAAAAGCGCCGCATTGTTCCTTCTCCGCTCTGGGAAGAAAGACCATAGAGTCAAGGATCTGAATGCGCGTATTGTCGTCGACATTGATGGCGGTAGCATCGTCAGGGCTAAAGGGTCGTGCATCTACCTTACTACGAAAAGTAAATAGAAGATGGAGGACATACACAGTTGCTAGGGCAGCGTGCACCGCCGCACTCCGCACTTTGACCGCAACGACGGGATTGAGGATGCGCACCGCGGCTTCGAAAGGGGCGAGAGCCGAGTTCTCGTATGGGAACACACGGAAGTGGCCAGGCTCGACGCGGAGGCAAACGCCCGCCGAGACGTTCTCCTCTGACGGCTTGAACCATGCATCACCTTGGGTCTGAAGACGTTGAGCAGGGCTGAGGGGGGGAAGAGAAGAGAGGACATGCCCGCTTGAAGATATGATGCAGCAATGCATCGTATGCATCATAGTCCATCGCCATCGTGAGCTCCCTGGCCAAGTGTCGTGGGGACTGACGAAACCTAGCAGAGATCCGTCAGTGTCAGGGGCACGGGCACGATAAAGGTGCCCAGCGAGGGTAACAGGCGATTATAAGTGCACACCTCTACGCCAGCGAGGATCTAACCTCAAGCAGACGGGGCGAGGAAAGATATCCCCCTTTGGACATATCAGTGGCCCGGGTCATCCGCCGGGGTGCAGACGTCCCAGTCCGGAAAGGATGCTCATTGCGGCACAGGCCCCCCCCTTCTGACGGAAAAACACCATCAATGCACGTCATGTACGAAGATCTTCAAGTTCCCATGTAGGCCGTAATGCACGTCCGACCAAGGAACGCACGAGGCGTGACAACGTCGGCGGGGCGCTACGGGTTGCATTCCTGGGAAGCACTAAGAATCATGTTACCCGACCAGTCCCGGCCAGGTATGAGAGCGCCGACCAGATGCATTTCATTTACACCTACATACGTCGACCTCGACGAGGAAGGCAGTCCCAGCGTCAACAGGATAATGCGTTCATCCTTCGTACCTGCACTCGAGGACGAATATTCCGGAGATATCACTGGCACTGCACGCAGAACTGTTCATGGTCTAGGCCGTGCCCTCCTCGGAGACTGTTCTCAGCCAAGAAGCTAGAAGATGTCGTCGTCGTCATGCTGTCGTTCAAACCGCATCGACAAAAAAGGCAACTTTTCACCACCCGACGGACCCGGAGCAGCCCCTATGCCGTGACGGATATGTCTCTTCGTCCACTCTGGGTGACCTGGTCGACTCATCGCGCCCGCATCGGTTCCTCCTGGACGCAAGAGAACCACTCCGCGTCTGTGTGTTTCATCGTTCCGGTCAACTTCTATACGCATACCGGTGAGGATCCGAGTCGCAGAAAATATTCATGCGAGGTATGGTGTATGCCATAAGTGCGCAATCTGACATATGAAACACACAAGGGACAAGTACAGCACAGCCCAGAATAGTCTCAAGAAATAAATATGAATCATCTTGCCGGAGCATTGTTCGGGTCCTGCTGATTAAGTTCTGTCCTACTCGTTCGATAATAGGTCAGTGACTGGGCTTCTATTGGGTTAAAGTTGCACGGACACGGGGTGTCATTACTTCATGGTGCATACTTATCAAATGAAGGCGCCCACAGCACACATCAGCGCCAGTGTCCCCTGGGTTTGGTGCTCCTTGAAGATTAACGGTTTCCATGAACGCCACTGACACGACGCCACCACTTTCACGTGGTTCATTTAACGAAAACGCCGTGATGCCATGACGCAGTCCATATGCTATTGGGGCAGATAAGAACCAAGGGAATATACCACACCTGTGGGTCGATGGTGGGCGAGCCATCAAATACACATGCATGTGTTCGTCTATGAAGATGTACTATGTAACCGTCTGGTATACTCACGACTGTCTGTTGAGGTTTACCCACCCCCCTTGCAATCAGGGCACTTTCTGCCCTGATTTTCTGTGACGTGAAAATTTGAGCTGCGCGTCTCCGGGTGCAAATGCTGAGGATGGCTCCCTCCAGACAGAGAACTATGTTGCCTTGAAGGTATGGATGGCCTGAATCCATAGTGCCCACCCGTTTCTTGGCTGCGAATCACAGGCTGATTCGCCAGCTGAGCGCCGATGAACTGATTCTTGGATGCCTTTGTTGTGCACGACCTTCTTTGCAAGATAAGGGCGATAAGGGCGAGCACTTGTAGCTCCCAGGTGAGACTAAGATCGAACGTACTTTCGGAGAGCCTAAGTCGAATAAGTCAAGTTGATCAAGGGTCTTCGCGTCACAGGGCTCAGCGTCTCGTAGAAATTCCATGATGTGACGCCAACGGGTTGTCAACGTGAATACAGCAAGGGTGATCGATGTCGGTGAGTGGTGCCAGCAGTTAGCAGAAAGCGCCAAGGGGTGTCACGTCGCAGTGGTTTGACATGCGTTACCAAGTCCAAGTAAGGTGCAAGTACGTAGATCTGTTACACGCCGTCATTCCCGCGGACGGAATGATTTTTTTTCTGGGAAATGGACGTCTTGATTCCAGGTCTCGTCATTTCGTCACCCTTGTGGACGTTCCTGGGGCACTGAAGCACCCGGCCGGAGACGGGATGGATGGGCAGGGGAGTCCGTGCCTCGAGGATGTGTGCTATTTGTGTCGAGGATCCAGATCCGATCGCCCACCCCGGTGTTCCAAATGGGAGTTCCCCTGAGCCGCATCACCACCGGGAGAGAGGCGCGCACGTATTTTAATCCAGCGGGAAGAACCATGCATCCACCCGTCGTTCGCCTATTCGCGCAGTTATGTCGGCCTCTGATCGCGCCTCAAATAACCTCCCCCCCTCGCCCCCGTTCTTTCTCGGCGAGGATCCCTACAGGCGATCCGAGCACATCGCCCCCTCCATCATCACGACCCCGTCCCACTCGCGTCCGTCTACCAGCGGTGGATCCATGTCCAACCCCTTCTCTCCCCCACCGAGCGTGCACAACTCAGATGTCCTCCTCGACTCTCAGTCTTCCAGCGGGAACTCCTCCCCCCTTCCCCACCAGCCCCGTCACGCCGGCAGCGGTCACCGCCCCAAGGCCTCCAGCGTGTCAATAGCCTCTGAACCCTTCCCTCGCCAAAACATCACCATCGTAGACCGCACCGATCGCGGCGCACCCTTCTACGGCCACGGGTACCGGCCAAGCCGTGCGTCCTCTGGCGTGCGTCTCCGAGAGAGCTTCGCTGCCCCGCCCTCGCGCCCTGTCACATCGTACTCCACGTCACCCTCTGTCGCCACGACCAACGGCAATGCCAAGGGAAAGCGCATCAAATCAACCCTCCTCGAGGACCCAAGCACCCTCCAGAAGCCGTGGCTCGAAAAGAAAGATCCATATGGACGCCTCGCATATCTGTTCACCTATGCCATTGCATCTCTCGGCATCATCGCATCGGTTGTCAGATGCTATTTTGGGTACAAGAGCGTGCCCATGATCAAGGGAAACTTGTGCATGGTGCTCGACGAGGATTTCAACACCGACACCGACACCGTATTTGGCTCAGGTGGGAAGTGGTTCCGCGAGGTCGAGCTGGGGGGATACGGGTGAGGCCCCCCCTCAACGACCCCTGAACTGTGCCCTTACCACCGTCTTTTAGGAACGGCGAATTCGAGATGACGACGTCATCGACGAACAATTCCTATGTGTCCAACGGATACCTCTATATCACCCCCACATTGACATCTGACGCCATCGGCATGAGTAGCATCTTTGACGGATACACCTACAACCTCACAGACTGTACCTACAACGTCACCAACCCCGAGTCCGTACCAGGAGGGACAAACACGACCACCTTCAATCCCACTGCATACTACCAGTCTTGTGGCGCCATTAGTAATACCACCGCCGGCACCGTCATCCCGCCCGTGCAGAGCGCAAGGATTAGTACACGGTACAGTGCAAGCATCAGGTATGGTCGGGTCGAAGTCCGCGCCAAACTGCCGAGGGGGTGAGTCCCATGGGTTCCTCTATCCACTGCTTCTGACCTCCATTCTCACAGCGACTGGGTAAGGTGCTTTGCTGTGCACGTTACGAGATGCTTATATGAGGTGCTACACAGCTCTGGCCTGCAATTTGGATGCTTCCTGTCAATAATACCTATGGCCCCTGGCCGATGAGCGGTGAAATTGATCTTATGGAATCCCGCGGAAACGGTCGTGATTACCCTGATCAGTAAGTCGTCGCATTCCATCTCATCTTCTTGTTCCTGTTGAAAACACACCATCGGTTTCCTCTACTCCGGCTGACACGGATCGCATCCGGGTGCTGAGGAGGGAAGAATCGGAATCACAGTTCCATTTCTGATATGATGAATCTAACGCATCTGCCACGACAGGGGTATCGACTATGTCCGAGGCTCACTCAACTGGGGTCCCCTCCCATTCATCAATGCCGTCTCGAAGACGTTCGGGTGGTGGACACAACGGCGGACAGATTACGGCGAGGGATTCCATACCTACGTATTGGAATGGACGAGCGATTTTCTGTACGTTTCCCCCCCTTCTCCTTCTAGCCGTGCTGACCGTCCACCCTGCTACAGACGCATCTATGTCGACAACCGGCTCCAGTTCATGCTCCAGCTCTCGTTTTTCGAGCCATTCTTCACGCGCGGCAATTTCCCTCCCGTTGTCCAGAACGGGACAACCCCGATCGTGTTGGAGAATCCGTGGGTGAATGGAACCAACGCGACGCCCTTTGACCAGCGTACGTTTCCCCTCCGGACCGGTCTTGGGAGAGTACAGAACTGATGTCCGACCCCTGACAGCCTTCTACCTCATCCTCTCCCTCGCAGTGGGAGGGACGAATGGATGGTTCCCCGACAACGCAGGCAGCAAGCCGTGGTTAGACGGGTCCAATACGGCCATGAAGGACTTTGCCCTTGCCCAGGGGACGTGGGAACCAACCTGGGGATCAGATGGGGAAAGCAAGTCATTCATGATGTGAGTCCCCCCCCCCCCCCGGCCTTTTCGCGCGATAAATAATAATATTTTGCAGCGATTATGTGAAGATGTGGCAGCTTTGCTGAGCGCTCACTAGCACTGGTGGGAGATGCCGTCCGTCGTACCTCGTATTTATGTAACGGACCATGTGGTGCGTACCGATCTGAGCTCAAAGGACAATCCTTGGGGACTGTGTACTTTAGAATGTAGGATACTTGCTACCATTCGTCGAGAGATTCCTAGTATGATAATCACATATTTTCGCCTCTAAAAGGAAATAATACTGTCCCATTCTCCATGTCGATCACCCACTCGTGATCAGATTGAAACGTTCCGGTCTTTTTTGGGAGTGCTGGACTAGAACGTGGCACCTTGTTTATGAGCAAGGGCGTGACTGCGTGCCCCGTCCACTACCAACCCACCTTACATGCATGGTGCTCTTGTATTGCAAATTGAGCGTGAAATGGACAAGACAATAATGAGAAACGATAACACTGCGCTCGGAACCGCTGCCGTGGCAGGATTTAAATGGTTACTACTAAACGAGGCTGCTTCAATATGATAGTTTTCTTCTCGTACAAGTAAATTTAGTTAGCGCAAATTTTAGAATCTGTATTAATGCCTTCAATTATCCAATAGTTGTCCAGGTAGTTGCTTGACTTCGAATCTTTGAACTATAATCGAACTACTTTGAAGTTACGAGTCGGCGGCAACACCATGACCTGTTGAAAGTTGTTTGGCAGGTGGCGCCTCTCGTTTCGTCTTTCACTTCGCCCCCGTCATGTCGCGATTTCGCAATACACAACAAGAGAATGAAGAACTTCAACGTCGTATACGTGGGCTCGCAACTATACTGTATAGATTCGCGATGCAGAAAGGGCCCTCTAAACAGCCTCGGCCCTCGAGACAGCCGCATCGCAGTCACCGGTTCTGTTGACCCAGGACAGCCGGTAGGTCACTCGAGGTCACGGCCCGTATCGTCCATCGAACCCGGGCCCGGGAGCAAACGCGATACACGTACGGAAGCAAGGTGTCCAATGTTCAAATCCAACAAAGGACTTTCCAGCGGATAACGGTTCTCGGATCCTCAAAAACTTCAAACCATCGCGACCGAATGCTTGCCAGTAAAGTATTTCTGATTCCAGGTATGCTTTACCAAGCTAAATTTAGTAGTGGTACCACCTACTGCGACGTTCAGTGTTTTAGACGACACGAATTTACATAACACCGACTCAAACGCTGCCTAAAAATACGATGACGATAGGAACTACGCCCATGCATGCATTCAAATTCTGTCGACACGGACTCTAGTGCCGCACCAACCAAAACTATGCCCGACGGCATCGCATCCCTGGTTGGACGGAGCAGATTCCAACTTTGCACTTCGCATCCAGCATCGTCGGACCTGCGTGCTGCTTGCAGTACTTCTACATATAAGCCTGGCTGATAAGTAAGGAATAGCGCTGGCCACTCGGTAAAAGGTACCGGAGGCCGTGATTCGGGCTCTGCAACAAATTCGAAGGGGCTAGATCCGCGGAGGTTGGGGTCGGCGGCTTGCAGCGTACAGCCTCATCATACCGCGTTTGATGTGCCTTGCCACCATAGTGTTGCTATAGAACATTGTCAGTGCACCGGTACATCCGGCAGACAGGACGATTTGTACGTGGCCAGGCTGCAACTAGCTAGAGGTCGTCGAGATACATGTAGAGCGTGCCACTGCAAAAGGAAAGATTCTATCGAACACACTGACGGTATGCTCGGTCGTCGTCATCGCCAATGAATACGTATCCTACATGTATTCTATGTTCAATCATCAGTCCTTGTGTCTGAAGGATTTGGGACATGATTTGTGCTCTCACTCTTATCCTTGTTTCCATCTAGTCATCTGGTATTTTGCCATTTAAACGACTGTACAGACCAGTGAAGAATATCTTGCACGGCCAAAAGGGATATACATTGATCTACCTCTCCCAACACACGGAACACAGATACAGCAAACTTGGCATAAAGTCGTGAGAGTACGTCAATTGGGTGTCCCCTCAGCAGCTACCCCCGTCTCGCGTGGGTACATCTGCCAAGGCGAACGAGCACAGCTCATGTTACGAAGTAGGTTTGACGGCCCTCCAGAAGGACGCATACCTGCGCGTAGGCGGGTCAGCACCGAAACATTAGTCGCAACTGATCAAGATGACGCACATATTCACTCTATCTAGTGCAATCTCGGGACCTTGTCTAATTCCCAGGGGGGTAACGAGGAACCCGTACCGTTGGAATCTGGCTCAGACGCGTCAACCACAGCCACGCAACGTCTCGACGGCATCGAAAAGCGGACTCACACTTTGACGTACCAAGGTCGCTTTCCCGCGGACCTCCACAGTAGGATACCACCAGGGGCAAGCACCCTTTCGAACTCTGCTATTTCATCATCTACATCCTTCGAGTCCTCACTGAACCAGTCGAGGTGGTCCATTATCACGGCGCGCGTGAGGGACCACGTCTTCAGACCTCGTAGGACGCTGTAAAGCGATCGATGAAAAGGGGAGGGCGGCAAGAAAATGGAAATGCTCACTTGATGATGGAATCAGTGTGTAGTCTGAACGCGTCTGTTGCTTGTCCTCCGTTTGCCTTCAGGGCGTCAAACCCACTCCGGGTAAGGTACGCTGGACATGACGTGGGTGTGTAGTGGCCCCTTAGCGTCTGCCGCACCATCACGTCAGTACCTGGGAGAAAGCCGCGCAAAGACACGTACAAGTGGATAGAAATATGCCCCATCTCTGAAACTCCAACTTTTGGGCAAGGAATCAAATGTATCCCTCACAAACTCCCATATACTCCCCTCATCCAAGATCATCTTTCTCTGATTCATTGGCACACCCAATGCATTCCAGCAAAACACTGGGCTTTTGAGCACAGCCACTACGACTGGATTGAGCAAGACGGGTTTCAGCTTCTCCCTCCATATCCTGTCTTGTTCCTCGAGAGATTTCGCCTCGCAGAGCGCCTCAGCATCGGCTGAGACTCCGGCAAGAGAGAAGACGAACTGCGCGAGGCGGAGGGCCCAGCCACTGTACCCAGTCAAATAGAAAGCCTTGGAAAATGACTGGTCATTGATGTGCCAGAACTGATAAGCTATCGATGAGAGGAGGGGAGAGATGCGCGAGTCAAGCAGTGCCCGGAAGTTGGGGTGGTGTCCCTTGCCGAAAAGGGCGAAGAAGTCATCGTACCCGAGAGCATTGATTGCAGCGAGTTTCAGCTCCAGGAGGTGGCCTTGGCTGAATTGTATGGTCAATCACAGGTAGTGTTGGATTAGTAAGCAAATACCTACCAGGGGTTCATATCCACACAGTGGATCTGTGTGGAAGTTTAGGCACATGCAAGGACGATAGTGAACGGTCTCACTCGTTTTGGCTGCGCGGCGATTGCGTAGTGTAGCGCGTTGTCGCCCGCAGACGTGATGGCCAGTAGGGAGTCGTCAGGGCCAAGGTCGAGGTACTTCATGTCCTCGAAGGGATCCTCCTATGGACCAAGTCGGTAATCTCGATGACATCCACTCAGACGGAAACCTACCCAAGTGAAGGAATATATAAACGTCCTGAACTCTTTGTGTACAGGCTGCTCATAGTAGGGTAACCTCCAGGGCTAGTACACGCAAGCTGAGTGAATGATGAGCCTATCGAAGTAACAACTGACCTTTCCCAACTGATAATGGAACGAACTCAGTGGCGGAGTGATACTGATAACTGCATCGGAATGAACTGCGGACTGGTCTAATGCAGGCTTTCCTATTTCTAGAGGGGGAATGATCTCGGACTCTTTTATGGCCGTGAAAGACGAGGGTGAGCAGTTTCCGAGGAGGTTGCCACCTTCGACCTCAAAGGCATGGCAGAACCGTGAGACATCGCACGACCGAGAACGACCGAGCCAAATGTAGTAGGGACTGTCGTGTCAAGTGATGAGCTGGGTGGGGGGTCTGTGAGGTAGAGAGAAGAACTTACATCCGAACGATAAATGGAATAACAAAACGGTTTCTCCCGTTGTATGTCTTGATCTGTAAAGCCACGGACCTTAGTTACCCATAAGATCGACAAGGATGGACAATGATGTCGCACTGTTCCGAACTTGTACTCGAGATAGTCCCTCCGATGTGGTGACAGCGACACGTGGTCGAAATCGAACCAGATCTGCCAGAACCACCGACTGAGCCAGCCACATTCTTTGCTGGTTCCGCCAATGGCCCTTTCGTGCAACGAGGGTTGCTTTCCAGACGTATAGAAGTCGACGACGGAGAGAATGCCTGTCTCTGGAGCAAGGACATAGTCGATGCGATCGAGTAGGGTATAAAAGCTTGGGATCTAGATTAAGCAGATTTGATGGTAGGGTGAGTATAGATCGATCGATTGGAGAGGGTTGTTACCATAGAGAGTGAGTAGCTCAATGTGACAAAGTTGACGCTACCTTTTGCTTCCTTTGAGTTTGCCCATTCGGGAAGGGAGAACTCGGAAGCATCCTGTTGTAGAACGGTCACGTTGGTCCAGCCTTTTCTGGCAAACCTCGTTCGTGCGACCTCCAACAAGGGCTCGCAAAGATCGATTAGGTAGACGGCATCGAAGGAGGAGACAGGAAAGTGTTTGTCCATAAGCTCGATGTTGTGTCCTACATTGCGTGCAGATGTTCAGTGTGCTGGCACTTGGACGATAATGTCAGTGTTTACCTGTACCGCCACCGATGTCGACCCAAACAAGTCGTTGCGTCGGGTGCTTTTCCTTGATCGCCCGAAGATGACTCGCGGAGAGATTGAGCATAGTGTTTCGGCCCCGCAAGAATGCACTTCTGGTAGTATCATAGACATCTGCCTGACCTTTATAGAACTTATGACGCAAGTCAGCCAGAAAGGCGCCAACGGGGATTGGAGTTGGGCAGACCTTATCCAAACGAGTCTTCTGATCGGCGCTGCCAAGTGGACGGAAAAAGCAGTGCCAAACAAACTTGGTGTAGGGAGTGTCATGCAGAGCGAGTAGGACCGCAGCGAGAGACCCTGCAAGGATAAGGCAGGCAGATATCCATGACGAGCCTGTGTAGTACTCGATTGCGTCTGCCAGGGACCTGTGAGATATGATGAACAACCGTGAAGTAGGGAGAGCGACAAGGGCTACCTCCTGTAGTAAAGGACGAGACATGCCCCGACGAGGAGGATGGGACGGAGGGAGGCGAGAAGTGGCATTTCGATGCGATCAATGCCAGTCCGGCTGATATCTTATACTGCAGGTGTCATCGCTTGTAGCACAACGACCAACGCGGACAAGAAGATGTGTGTGGGATGGCCAATGAGCGCACGCGGGCTATCTCCCAGGCGCACGAGGATGTCCAGAATGTGCTGGCACGAGTCTGACACACGTGTCGCTCCCAGGGTTGGATAGATCCTGAGGCCTCAACTGGCAAACGTTGGCTGTTCGATGATCGATATCGAAACTTTACCTTGTATCACTTCCATCACCCTCCGCAACACACCAGACTCTCTCTGCTCTCAAAAGTCGTCCCAAGGGCAGCATAAAAGTCCACACGAATAGCTGCCCATCAGTTTGTCCGACGACGCGTTGCGGTTGTCCTGACCAGGGAAATACGAAATGCCGGGTAGAACCCTTGCTTGACGGATGGCCTAATGCTAGGAACAAAATGACTCTGAGACTCTGGGCAGATCCAACAAAGGGGAAAAGGTTCTGTCGTCACTAGTATATCTTCTCAGGAAATAACTTGAGATCCAACATTGCAAACGGATACTTTCGTACTGGTAGGTATGATACATCGATATGGGAGAGCACCTGTGACGCACGAATGCTAGGTCGTCGATCGGTATCGCCCCAAATCTATCCCCCCTTTGGGATCCCCTCAAGGGCATTACATAAGCATCCACTACTTCTAAAAACATTTCCGCTTATGGTCAATGTCTGAATATATGTACTCCTATTTTTTCCCCCAGGATTGTGTTAAAGGGTGATAGACACCCTCAGGAAAAGTGATTTAACTTTGCATTGGACTGATGTCATCATGCACTAATTATGGTTAGTGATTCTTGCCCGGATCATAATTACAGTGTCACTGATTGTTGACACTACAGTGTTCCGTGGTTGTATATATGGAAATCCATTTGTACCCATACCATAGCTGGCCATGGATCTATGTAGAGCCACATAAGTCGCCCGTGAGTTTTGCTATATGATTATCCAATGTATTTCTAGCGCAGGCGATTTCCCTCGAAATTACTATGGCAAATATATGTTGCACGGACATAGTTGACTAGGCAGAAGGATTTGGCGCTTTCAATCTTGTTACCAATCTGCTAACACGTACTTAACCATGTGATTTCGAAAGTCCCACCACCACTTGTCGCTCCTGCTGGTCCATCCACATGAACTAAAAGTAGTGTTGAGATGACCACGAGCTATGATAGAGAAGAGGCGCTACCATAATATACGACCAGACAACAACGGGGCGACATAGGCATCCCATGCTGTTGCATTGACGACGACGCGGCGACCCGGACAATCAATGTTACCACACCGCCACTTCGACGGCGTGATTCTGTCAGTAAGTGTTGTATGGGACTTTGGGCTCAACCAGAGATATCTGCTTGGACGACCTGCTACCTTGGGATAAGAACGTGTCAACTGATGGACTAGCATGGATAACACCCTTGCCAGGTGCCAATCGGATAGTGGGTCGTGATAGGTCGTGACCTACATTATTAGACCCCTAAGTTGTGGCTTACCTTTCCTTCAAGGCGGGTTGGTTATGCAACACAACATTGTCAGCCTTGTTAGTAGGGGAAGATTCACAACGAAGCTCTTAGGATCCATGAGGTTGTCAGCCCAACAATCGATACTGCAGTTTAACGCACCAAAAGGTTGTGGTATGCCTTACTTATGCTTCGGGTGGACCAGGCCTAAATTTAAGGCTTGATGGAGTTGAACAGAGTTGAACCAGTGAACCGAGCATGAAGTAGTAACCATATTATGTAATTAAACAACATCAACGTCCATACTACTACGCGCCCCGTTAATGCGACGACCTTCGAATGCGTCTCTGAACGTGGTAAAGGTTTTATGTCCGATGATCGCAAACATGATACGATCAAATGAATGTTTGTACCGTGCATTAGAGCTGATCAGTAGGTCTGCCCAAATTCTTGCAACCACTTCTATGTCGTTCTGGAACACCCCAGTACCAAAGCTTCCCAACACAATATTCTTCGCCCCTTGTTGTTCGAATAGAAACAAAATCCTCGCCATTCGTTCCCGCATGGTAACCTCTATCCACCTCTCCAACTTCTGAGAGTCCACTGGATTTGCGCTCTTTGCATTTTTCGTTCGCACATCCCCCGCGTTCACGGCCGCACAGGTCAGAATGTCGACCTCGAAAGGGGACACCCAGTCACCCTTGTCATCCTTAAGGATAACTATTCCAGGAGAATATATCATGGCATGAGAATAGTAACCCCCCTGGCGATCTTTTCCGTGCAGCTTGTAGAACTGCTGGGCGATGTCCGTCATCAAGGATGGGTATAATGTGGAGGACCTGGCTATCGACTCTTCTTGGGCTTGAGCACCAGTGAGAAAGCCTCCTCCAGGGCGCGTCGCAGACGCGAAATTAAGTAGTGCAGTCCTACCGTAGGACGTAGAGTGCGAGGATATGGAGTCGTGTAGCAGCTGTGCGCCACCCAGGGTCGAAATCTCCATGACAGAGACTTCGCACACCGAACGTTTGTTGGGCTTGAAAGATGGGGCATTAGATGCCCAGGATGATAGTGGAGAGACGTCGTGGGTATAATAGCGGGTGTTATGGTTTGAAAACCTGATCTTGGCGTCTAGATCAAGGGTACTTCCTGCAAAGGATAGATGTCCTGCTTCAATGGCACTCAGGGTAGAATCTGCAATATCCTTGAGGCGACTACGTTGCGAGCCGCCCGACCTGAAGGAAGAACGATTTTCTCGTTGTGATTCCGGGTTCTCCAGCGTTCTGTCGACAGCAAGACGGCGAGATGGTGTCGAAGATCCAGCTACCTTCGCAAAAGGCAACTTTGTCTGGTGTGACATGTCTTGTTCTTGCACCAGATCGAGGGCTTTTGTATGATGCTCTGTTGTAAGTTGTCGAGTCTTGACTGTGTCTGTCAGTGTCTTATATACGGCTGCAGAAGTGACTCGTAGGCACGGATTAGTTCAGATCAGTGAGTCAGAATAAGTGTTGATGATCGGTCTTTGCAGTCTTCCGCAACCGCAGGCGGTGAAGGCGCAGCACTAGTCGATTTTCAACGACGTCCATCAGAGCATCGCCTCCCTGCAGGTTCTTGGCCATCTGGAACCTAGCTAGTATATACATGCCTCCTAGAAGCATGGATTGGCATCAACAAGCTACAGCACTCGTGACGCTGAATCCCGTCACTAGTGATGTTAAACAGCTTCACCGTCCTGTCTGTATTCGCCTTAGGGAGGCTCGCTGGAGCCTGGCCTTATCAAACTGGGTGCTGTTGTACACATAACGATCCATGCTGGCCCAATGCTGCAACATTTGCCGGGCTTGAATCAACCACTCATCTATCCTGTTCCCACTGCTTCTGCTTGCTATCCTCCTACGAACCCATCCGGAATTTGTTCGGAAGTCATCCAAAACTGGACAGATGGTAATTGGCGTTCTTCAATTCCCGGCTCGATGGAAGCCCCCAATTTCGAGACTTCCGAATTCAAAAACGGTACCATAAGTGCTTGCTATCTCAACACAACTCTCGGGGTTCCTTGCGAGCAAGGAAGTGTGCCAGTGATTGGTGTGGACGCCCGTACACCAGGGGACATCCAGGCTGCCGTCAACTTTGCAGTTCAGTACAACCTGAAATTGGTCGTCAAGAATACGGGGTGAGTGAAAATCTCGAGTGCACTTGATCTTCGTGAACTTGATGGATGGTCCAGGCATGATTACTTGGGACGTAGTATAGCCAAGGGAGCGTTTGTGGTGTGGACGCACAACATGAAGAACATCACGTACGATCCCACGTTTGTTCCACATGGAGCGCCTTCAAATGAAAAGCGTTTTTTCTTGCCATTGGGTTCCCCATGGTAATTCACTTGGCAATGTTCACAGCTGTAACACTTGGCGCTGGCGTGCAGTGGCACGAGGCGTACGAAAGACCCTTGATTATTCCTATAACGCCCAGATCCCAATTCGGACAAAAATTGGGCCTAATATTTAATGGCCAGGTACTGGATTCCAGACCTGTCACGTTTCCCTGGGCTGTACTACTCTTGTCCAACACAAGTCGTCCTCGAGACCTACAATTCCTATCAATATCAAAAGTCTCGTGTTTGAATAATTGCCCTAGTAATAGCTAGTGGTCAAGCCTTCGAGTGCACTCTTACCACCAGCCTTGCTCCGAAGGAAGACAGACTTGGTGTGAATGTGCACGACACAAACGCCCTTACCCCATTAGCCTAACTTGCTTGCATAACCAGCGGGAGGGCCGGAGATGATACCGAAAAGACCTGTATATTGTAGGAGAACATGTAGATAGAGCCTGTGAACAGTTATATGAGCACTAGAAGTACATATACACGGGATAGTGCGGAAAATGTGAGCTCCAGGGTCCATGTTCATTGCAAGAGGGCCAATAGGGAAAAAGAAGGTCGAAATTACACTCGGGCTAAAACATGTCAAAAGGCTGCCGAAAACTGTAGAATCATCGAAAACTAGTAGTGGTATGGACACATGCAAACGAAACGAGAAAGACGAACGAAGTACAAAGGCCACGCTAATAGTCTGGTTGCCAGATTACCCTAACCTGGCTCCCACTGGGCGCACGGATTATCATGGACCAGATCCCTCCCTACCCACTTCTCTGGAAGAAGGCGTATTCCGACCCTTCTCCGGTAATTCGTTGATAGTCGACGGACCGGGGATCGAAGTGGTTGGTGAAGCAGGGGTGTGTCCCGCATGTCCCGAGTACCCATTGTAAGTTGGCCACGGAGCAGGGGAGTACCCACCGTATGGTGCGTGTGATGGGTGTGAGTGGGATGGCAAGGGATGTGGGTAGTAGGAATAATAAGTTTGGGGCTGCGATACGAGACCTTGGTGTTGGGAATCTGATGGCGGCGCAGTCCCATACGCAGGTGACGGGCCGGGATATGCGTATGACGCCGGTGCGGACGACACTCCAGGAGGTGGAACCTGCTGCGGATGCGGCACACCAGGTATGCTGAAGAAAGGTGAGCCCGTATAGAGCAAAGACTGCGGAAGTGGAGCGTACCCTGCACCATAGTATCCTGGAACTGGGTATTGGACATACGATGGGTGTGGATGTGGTGGTGGGGGGCCTGCTGGACCTGCGCTGGAGGGTTGTTGCTGTTCGTTGTAGGGCGCAGCAGCTGACGGCGGAGGGGGACCTTGGGAATGAACATGGGAATGGGAGGAGGTAGGTGTGGATGGGGAGGGTAGGGGAAGGGTGACGGCTTGGTTGTCTGTTGGTGAATTGGACTGGCTCCCAGCTCCACCTTTCCCTCCCTTTCGCCGCTTCGAGCTACCGCTACCGTAAGGGTTGTAGCGCCCGCGCTTGCTACCATCTGAAATTCGGCCGTCTGTAAGAAGGGGTAGACCAGTCGAAAGTGGAGCTGCAAGGAGCGAGGGAGATGGGTCGATGTCGTCGGCTTCACCACGGTACCTTGGGACGCCATCAACGCCGATTTCTACCTTTGGGGGGTTGCGGAAATGGGTTTTATCAAGGTATTCAGGACTGATATCTAATGATGCTAGCTCGGGTAGGGAGGACGGAGAGCGGAGTCGGCCTTGTTCGACATCTTCAATTTTGTAATAGGATATCAAATGTTGAGCAACACCGCCGATGGTGAGGGAGAACGTCTGCAAAGTAGGTAAGGGAGTGGGCGTGAGAACCACATGGAAAGGAGAGGGCACGTACTTTTTTCATGAGACCATCGGATTTGAACTTGTAGCTGTTGGTCAGGCTACCGACGAGAACACGTTCTCGATGCCTATCCAAGCCAGATGAGCTCGTCTCGCCCTTGGGTCGACTGAGGGAATGGCCGTCAGGTCGGGTTCCATCATTGTACTGGTGGTCGTCGGCCGAGTCTGAGCGCGCGCCTCTGTGACCTGCACCACGTTTATCTGTCTCGCGGTAGAGCAGAAAGTTGCCTAGGATGCGAGAAGGGCTCCAGAAAAAACCGTCAGTCCAGCGCTTAATGCCACTTTCGTCCTCGTCGAAGACGAAGACGGAGCCTGAGGTGATCATTTTTCGCTCGGAGTCGACGAGACGACGAGTGACTCTGGGGATGAGACCACGCCTAGCGGCCTCGAGGATGAGGAGAGCATCACCGGTTGTTTCTATCCATCCCGACCAGGGCGGTTCTGTCCAAGTTGTTTGAGAGGCTTGTTGGTTTCCAGCAGCAGTAGCAGCAGCAGCGCCAGCGCTTGATGGGGAGCTGATCTGCTGATTCGCAGACATGACTTTGGAGGATATTTGCTAGCTACATGGTGTATGATGATGGATCAGAGTGAAGTTGTACGGATAAACGAAGATGATCAGCCACTTTGAATCAAAGTTCACGGGACAGACAAGGTTGACTCACCGAGCAGGTAGATTTGCGAGACGGAGGCGTGAAGATGGACTATTTAGGATTTTCCCGACATTCACGCCACAGTTGTCCATAACAGAAACAGGTCCGTGCCCAATGTTCCTCCACCTTGTACGCCTTATCTACCTGCTGGAGGCCCACCCACGTCTCGAACAAACATCGTCGTATGCTCTCAACCGTCACAGCAAGTGCCTGCTCTGCCACATTGAAACAGAGTTCATGTCGGGCTTCCACACTAAGGTTTCCCGGCACAATGCTGACTAAAGCACTAATTGTGGTCCGCGAAGGTTAGGTAAGCCACAATAGCTTTTGCACAGACGGGTAAACGATGATGCGCGTCCTTAGGCCTCGGAGGGCACAGTGGTCGATATGTAGGCTCGGCGGCAGGTAGCAAGCTGCACTCGCGCCACATGTGATCCGTCTCATTGATGGTATCCACTCCCCATCTCCGCAATAAAGCCTGCTGAAGCGCGATAGGTCAACCGTCTACCTGGCCCAGTGTCACCCCTCCATTGGAAGGCTGAAGGACCTTCTTCCTTGGGCTCTTGGGGCTACCTCTGGATAATGCATCTACTTTTCTCTGGGCAAATTTATGTATTTCTGGAGCCGTATCGCCCAACAACGGAATGGCCGACATTTACGGACTCTTGAAGCGCCTTTCTCGATAGTGGACTCCAAATGCGCTCTTGTTCCGAACCAACAATATCGACCGTTAGACGAGCCTTGGTCCATAATATTTGCACCAGGGCCTGGGCCCATCAGAAAATTTTGCTCTCACGCTAAAATGTTCTCCTGGCATCTTCTGATCCCTTACTTAACTTGCCAGCATACCCCCTGGGTGTACTGGCTCCCACACTTGATCATTCCTGCTCAGCCAGGGCATTAAACACGGCAGGTTCCTAACCCTTCGACCACAGGCTCGTTAATGACAATCTCAGCCTTCTTGGGCCATGACGACCGGGCCATAGTTTCCATGTTTGTACGGTTCCGTCAGAAAGGTCATGCTGATTGAGAGGAACCGAGGACTTTGGATGAATTTTGTTGTGAGGCAGTCGAAGTTTGTAATCTCCTGCCCATTTCCCACTATTTCGGTCAGGGGCTGTAAAAGGTCGCGCCAGGAAATCATGCACTTCCGTGGAGGAGGATCTGGTGGTAAGTACTTTGTTGTTTAATACTACCTTTCAAAAGATATGTGCAACAAATCAAAGAACAATTAAAACCTGTTATCTCTGCCTTTGCGATACCTCCCTATCATCATGTAACCCTTGGCGTCACGATCACACTCGGTCATGTCTGCCTCTCCTGATCTTAACTTTGCCCATGACTGTATCCTCAGAAACTTAGCCTGGGAAATCTATTCGGTGCGCTAGTTTTGGTTTGATACAGATGCCGTAGCTGACGCTCATACGCCCTTTCCCCCCCTTCCATGGGACCTTATTACGTTTATCCCCTTTGAGCATAAAGGCACCTTTCTCATCGATGCGCTTTCAGAATATTTCGTTCTGACACAGTGGATTTCATACCACATATAAGCCCCTCACTCCTTGAAATCGTCGGACAGGTCACCGAAGATGGCTTTCTCAAGCCTCGTGGTCTTGTTTTTGACACCCTCTATCTGGACACAGGTACATTGTCCCACCCCAACGTTTTCTGTGTTCACTGATGGTTTCATTAGATCGTGTCTGCTTCCTCTCACTATCCACACATTCCTTTGCGACACCGTCACTACTCCTTGCACAGTCGTTCTTTACCAGGTAATTGGGCATCATATGGCTGCTGGACGTGAGTATGTGTATTCAGCGGGGTACAATATCTCATCAATTACAGTGACAACACTGGGGGGCGCGCGCTCCCATCGGCGTCCTACGTCAGCACAACCGCCATGACGGTCGAATCATGTATCAACTTTTGTTCAACGGGGACCAATTCTTACATCTATGCTGGTGTAGAGTATGCTCAAGAGTGTTGTAAGTTGATGTTACGTTCCCTTCCATTGGATGTCTAATGGACACCTCTCTAGACTGCGGGAACAACATCGCTTCTGGTGCCTCCAACGTTAGCATGACTGACTGCAATATGTCATGTACAGGGAATGCTTCTGAATTCTGTGGCGCGGGTAATCGACTAAATGTATACTGGAGCGGTGCTCAACCCCCGCCGGGACCCATTATTGTATCTAATGTCGGCAATTGGTCCTCGTTAGGCTGTTACAAGTAAGCTCGATGTGTGTGGATTCCCTCAGTCTTAACAAATTTGCGATTGCACTAGTGATTCTGCGGCAACGAGAGCATTGGCTCACGGCACGGCCGTCACAGGGCAGGTTACGGTAGAGTCGTGCACTACGGCATGCCAGAAAGCTGGCTACCCTCTAACTGGCGTAGAGTACGCTAATGAGTGCTGTGAGTGTCGTCATCATTCACATTGAGTTTTAGTTTTCCTACTAAACGCCAATGGGACAGACTGTGGGTCGACCCTGGATCATGGCTCTGGACCCACGGCAGCATCTGACTGTAACATGGCCTGCGCGGGGAACTCCTCCGAATATTGCGGTGGCCCAAACCGCCTGAACTTGTACAACTACACAGGAACACTGACTACTCCTAGTGGCCCGTCGACACCCATTATCGTACCCCAGGTCGGCAACTGGACCTCGCTAGGGTGTTACAGGTAAAATGCATGATATGCCAATTTCAGCCTGAGTTAACCAAGTTGGTTGCACGATTAGTGACTCTACGGCAACTAGGGCGCTGGCTCACGGTACGGCCGTCACAGGGCAGGTTACTATAGAGTCGTGCACTACAGCATGCCAGAACTCTGGCTACCCACTAGCAGGTGCAGAGTACGCTAACGAGTGTTGTGAGTGCTGTCGTCATTCGCATTACGTTTTCATATTGAGCACCAGGGGAACAGACTGTGGGGCAACCTTGGATAATGGTTCTGGACCCACTCCAGCGTCCGACTGTAACATGGCATGCGCGGGGAACTCTTCCGAATATTGCGGTGGCCCGAACCGTCTTAACTTGTATAACTATACCGGGACACTGACCACTGGCGGCGGATCTACTGGTGGCCCCTCACACCTGCAATCGGGTCTTCCAGGAAATTGGACATACGGCGGATGCTATGTGGATAATGCTAACGGAAGAGTTCTTGGAAATCAACATGACAGCGACACCATGACAGTTGAGAGCTGCATTTCTTACTGCAGCTCTTCTAATTTCACTATCGCGGGTATCGAGTACAGTACACAATGCTGTAGGTCATGTCCACTTTATCTCAAGATATTCATACTGATATCTTTCCCTTTAGTCTGTGGTAATTATCTTGTGAACGGGGCTACGAAGGCACCTGAGAGCGACTGTAATATGGCGTGCGGGGGGAATGCTTCGTTAGTGTTTGCATGAATTTCTCGCCGAACATGCTGCTAATATCAAGTAGGGAGGCGTGTGGAGCGGGGAATCGCCTATCTGTTTACTCTTCCACTGGCAATATCACAGCGCTTCCTGTGCCTACCATACAAACTACGGGACTTCCAGGACAATGGGCATACCAAGGTTGTCTAAGGTCTGCAATACGTATATGAACGAAGATTGTAATCCTCACTCTCATTACTATTAGTGAAGCGGCTCCTGGATCAAGGGTCTTCCCATACGAGAATGAATGGACGAACAACAACACCGTCGACGCGTGTTTGAATCAGTGTGCCGCCTTTGGTTATCCAGCAGCTGGGTTGGAGTATGGGTCACAATGCTGTAAGCCTCTTGACTATTGTCCTTAAAATGATTGGCTGACTAGCGAAATAGTCTGTGGGGATATCACTGATGTGGCTGCGAACGGGGGGTACTATGTGGCAGATACTCAGTGCAATATGCTTTGCTCTGGGGACCCGACCCATCTATGTGGTTCAAACAATCTGCTCACAACCTATTATTGGAATGGAACGATGAATACCTGGCATACCCCATCAAACACTGGATACTACGAGGCAAGCACCACCTATCGCATTTTTTTCGCAGCAGCCCTGACAATTGGTTCATTTGCAGTTCCTGATGGGAGGAATCGTGGTCCCGCTTATTGCAACACTCGGAATCAACAACAAAGTACAATTCCTCGAAAAATGGGGCACATCAGAGTTTACTAACTCCACTGGTGCTTACGAGCTCGACTTGAGCCTTGTCGACGACCCTGGGCTTGCTTGGCGCCAAATGCACGTCAAATCTGATGTGTTCTGCTCAGCGAGTATTGTTCTTCCGGACAAAGGCGCCCGCCAACTTAATGTGGGGGGATGGTCACTTGAATCTACTTATGGTGTCAGACTCTATACCCCTGACGGTAGCCCAGGAGTTAATGGAACAAACGACTGGGAAGAAAACTATAATGAACTCACCTTGCAGGTTCGTCTTCCCATTTCAGTTTTTGTATGTGGCTTATCGTTCGTTAGAGGGGCCGTTGGTACCCTACGGCCATGCTGATGCCCAACGGAAGCATTCTCGTAGTTGGGGGAGAGACTGGTAGTAATGCTCCTCCTGAGCCTACTCTGGAGCTTCTTCCTGGCGGCGGCCCCGTCATCACGCTGGACTATCTGCAACGCACGGACCCGAATAACCTCTATCCATTCCTGATGGTACTTCCGAGTGGTCGTTTCTTCATCGGTAACCATCCATCGAGCGCTTTCGGCTGCAAAGCTAATCACCTTTGCCCATTTAGGCTATTATAATGAAGCCCGCGTTTTGGACCCCATCACGTTTGATACTGTCACTCTCCTGCCCAACATGCCTGGGTCAGTCAACAATTTCTTGGCTGGCCGCACGTATCCTTTGGAGGGGACCGCTGTCCTTCTGCCTCAACATGCGCCATACACAGATGCTATTGAAATCTTGATTTGTGGTGGTTCAACACCCGGGGGTGGGATTGCTCTGGATAACTGCATCTCAATTGCCCCTGAGGTAGCAAACCCCACTTGGACCTTGGAGAGAATGGTATGTGCTTGCATTAGATTCCCAAGTAGTTCTTATGGAGATCATGTGTTCCATCCACAGCCATCGAAGCGAGTCATGTCTTGCATGGTCACATTGCCAGATGGGTAAGCAACGAGATGTCTGACCATGGCAACACGCCGACTCACTGGATGTTAGAACCTACATGATCTTGAACGGTGCCCACCAGGGTGTCGCAGGATTTGGGCTTGCCTCCGACCCTAACTTCAATGCCATTCTGTATGACCCATCCGAACCAGTTGGGCAACGCATATCCATCTTGAATTCCACGACTATCGCCAGGTTGTATCACTCAGAGGCCACGCTTCTTCCTGACGGGCGCGTTCTTGTCTCTGGCTCAGACCCCCAGACTCCTGGATACCCGGAAGAATTGCGCCTTGAAGTATACATCCCGCCGTACCTAAATCAAGGCCTCCGGCAGCCTCAGTTCACCATCACTGAAACTGATTGGGCTTATTCGGGGCAGTACAGCATTGTCGTCACTCTCTTCCAGGGAACAACCTCAAATATGCGTGTATCCCTTGTTGCAGGTATGTTCATCAGTATTCGTGCCGAAGATCCGTTTTGTTCACAAATATATTAGCATCGTCCAGCACTCACGGAAACGTTATGAGCGGGGGTCGGATCATCTTCCCTGATTTCACTTGTGTTGGCAACGTCTGCACGATCACAGCACCACCCAATGCGTTTGTATCTCCCCCAAGCTGGCATCAACTGTTTATCCTCGATGGACCGACTCCATCGCATTCCGCATGGGTCCGCATTGGTGGAGACCCAGGGCAGCTTGGAAACTGGCCACACTACCCGGATTTCACCAGACCGGGAGTGTAAAAGAATTCATAATCGGTATTGGTGTATTCGCGGTGATAGTATTAGCGTGTTTGTTCTCTTGTCTAAAGCTACATTTCTCTGGGAATGATTTGTTGAAATACATTGCGTATACATAATCTGTAGAGATTTTAGTCGGACAGCTTATATGTAGTTGGATGTCCCAGTGATGGATATTTACCACTCTGACCCTGGCAATTCTGAGAACTTCAGGTGTGTTCGGATCTGACGAGACAACCCAACTATTTCACATGCTGGTGCAAACGCATATGCGGGTTTGGGTCACTGATTGATCAGGGGTTTATGATAATGATCGTCCAAATCCACTGACCTGCAGTAGTAAATTTACTGGCGCCGCTACACCATTGATCCTGAATCACGTTTCGAAACGGAGACCAAACTTCTCCCATAATGAACTTGAAGTCAAAAGAAGACCGATCCTGTTTATTTATGTAGTAAGATCCCATAGATGCACTCTATCGTTGTTAGTAAACAATGTACACTCCTCCTCGGCGCTCAAGCTTGGGCCACCTCATGATTCTCACCATCTGCACTCCGTTTTTTTGTGATCAGCATACTATGTACTCGTTCTTTCCGAATGTTTTTTTTTGTGGTCCACGTGGCTTACAATAGTTTGTCTCTGGCTTCCTGACTCCTACATACATTGTTCCCACTCTGTGGCACACCTTCACCTCCACACCATATAGGTCCATTCAAGGTCATCAAGTTTGTACGGAATACCGGTGTTAAATCGTTTGACATCAAGGCTTGATCAATGACGGTGAATGACTGCGAACATGACTGGTCAGCATGTGTATATTACTCGGGGTCAGTTTGATTTCTTCCTGCAGTCATCCGATTCTATTGCCATGATCGTTTCTTTGTACTTGAATTTTTCATTGAAAGTTCTCATTCTAGTACTGATCTGCAATGCGATTGCGATAGGTGATATCCGAAATTCATTGCGCCCTAGCACAGTATTTACCAATAGCGGGTGTGCGGGAAGGTATGGAGGTGCAAAAGGTATAAAAGGTGGACGGACTTCCGGTTAGATCCTCAACGCCCTCATCACACGGCTCAGTACAAGTGAGTCTCCCCTTTATAAACCTTCCGGTGACCGATTTATTCACTTTACCAGACTAACGCTTTTCCTTCACATCAAGCATCTTTGTATGATCACTCTCTTTGATTAACCACAGTACATGCGAACTGACTGTTCCGTATTGTAGGCGTCGCAAGAATGTCTGACAAGGGTCCAGGTAATTTTCTTTGGAGCAATTGCTATCAGTGTATTCACTACTACTGAGTTAGAACTTATCGTAAAGCTAAACATCACGAAAGACGGTGACCGACTCAAGTTCACCATCCCTAACAATGTCTCGGGAGATGCTGGTCCCTACCTCGATGTAGCACCTTCATATGTTGGAAGCCCAGAAATCCCGAAAGACTTGCAGCCAAAAACTGGCCCCTGCGTGCTGACCTTTGATAATACCGGAAATATCGCCACAGTTAAGTTGGAACTTTTTGACGCTGACAACGGCAACGTCGTCGCCACATACAAAGGGGGCGTCGAAGGCGCCAAGGCCGAAGGCGTTGCTACTGGTACCTATGCACAAACTTAGTAAACACTATGGTGTGGTGTCTTTATTATTTCGCATGTGGCTTGGCTAACACTCATCGCCTTGCTTCGCAAGTGTTGCAATGGTATGGCCATCTGTTGACATCGTCCTGTGCCTTTTGAGATGGTCAGAATACTGTTTGTTGGACAAGAATGTATGGATTAGTTTGTTCACTCAAAGTAGGATCACATAGAATTTTGCAATACGCGCACGCGACCCTCGACTGTCCCAGGGAGGAAGGATCAACACGTACACCGCTACAATTTGAAAAGTAGTCATCACTCGGCATGATTCAGGCAGAGACATATTGCAGATATGCCATGAGCCCGTTTCCAAGCTTCCTGACTAACGCAAACACTAGTGTGGATCGATTAGCTAGGCAGTGACATCAACGACAGGAACCGAATCTGTAGGCACACGACCTTGATCCCATGTTCAAGTGAGGCCCTTTTAGAACATATAATGTACCTACGTTGTTCCATACAATACTGAAGGACGGTGGCGGCTGACTGACTCGACATTCAGCGCTTATTCCTGAGCCCCGACTTTGCGGGTAGTCCCGGGCCAGTCTGCTTTCCCTTGAAACCCTTTGTTTTGCGAACCAATATCGGTCACTAGTGCGAGTGGAAATTGTGTGCTATTTTCATCTTTTGTGAATAACTTGTTTTTGGCTGCTGCCCAACGTCCGCTTCTAACGCCTTCTTACATCGCATCATGGACAGTCTCCTCTGCCTATCTATTTACATTCATTTTCAACCACGTCTGAGGCTTGCCCGCATCCTATCTCTCCTTCATGTATAGACACTGACTCGAGTGCGACAATATTTCCTTTCCTTTCCATGTGCATGCTCCGTAAACAAGGCGACTGCCGTCTACGACGGCGTTGTCTTTCTCGTTGTCAACATGGGCCAATATTGTTACCCGGGACTCCCGAGGTCATTACTCAAATCCAGCCAAACATATTTTGAGGTGAGGTACCCCCCCCCCCCCCCCTCTCTCCCCGTCTCCAGAATATTTCCCCGGGTTCTCAAATCTTCAAGATCAGAAAACTTTTTCTCTCACACTGAAATGGTCTCCCAACACGGCCCGCAGAACAATTTTTCATTGCTGAGTTTGACTCCTGAGATTGCCAAGTTGTCAGCATCACTAAGATTAGGCTACGTATCTTCAATTACTGCCAATCGACTAGTCATAAGGTATGCATTGGTTCCCATATTAGATCACTTTTCTCAGCCAGGACAGAACACGGCAGGTTCCAGCTCATTGTCTACAAGCTGGTTCATCATATTTCAGCCTTCTCGGGTCGCGACGACTAGACCGTAGTTGTGTGGTTGAATAGTCCGGCTGTTTGAGAGGAGCCGAGGACCTTCGGTGAGTTCTATTTTAAGGGCTCGACGTGGAGGTCAGGCGTTGAGTGGTAAGCACCGTCACAGCAATTGGCTCTTCGGAAAAACTCACAATGCAACCTTTTGACAAGAAAGACAGCAATTCGACCTGTCATGAAAGCGTTATTTTCAGCATTTGCGATACCTACGTATGGCCTTCGTACCGTGGCATATAGCCATCTTTACGGCCATACATTCAACCGTTCCAGCCTCAAGTTGATCTTTGCACAGGGTGGCCTGCAAACTCCGTATTGCATCTGTACCCTGTCTCCGATGATGCAGATGCCGTAGCTGACACTAGTATTTCGCCCAATCCACTTGACCTTACGTATACACTCTCAAAACTATTCTAGCGCGATTGATTTCACACTTATGTATATAAACCCCAACTCCTAGAAAGCGAAATAAGCTTGTCACCCAAAATGGCTTTTCCAAGTCTCACCGTCTTTTGGGCATCAGTCTTAGCACAGGTACGTGTATTCCCAAGTGCGACTGACTTATATTGAGTGTTTGGTCTGTCTAGGGGAGACCAATTTCCAGGTGTCCTTCTACCTTCGTTAACTTTCTTTTAGATTGTATATTCTTCCACGGCGCTATCGGCTACGATACAAACTACGGGGCTTCCAGGACAATGGGCATATCAAGGTTGTTTAAGGTCTGCAATACCTCTGCGAATGGAGATCATCCTTCTTACTCTTATTACTATTAGTGAACCCACTGGGTCAAGGGTCTTCCTACACGAGATTGATTGGACAAACAACAACACCGTCAACGCGTGTTTGAATCAGTGTGCCGCCTTTGGTTACCCAGCCGCCGGGTTGGAGTTCGGGTCGCAGTGCTGTAAGCCCCATGGCTGAACCCCTGCATACGATTGGCTGACGAGCGAAATAGTCTGTGGAGACATCACTGATGTGGCTGCGAACGGAGGGCATTATGTGGCAGATCCCCAGTGCAATATGCCTTGTTCTGGGGACCCGACCCATCTATGTGGTGCAGGCAACCTGCTCACAACCTATTATTGGAACGGAGCGATGAATGTCTGGCATACCCCATCAAACACTGGGCACTACCAGGCAAGCACTACCTATACGGTTTTTTTCCGCAGCAATCCTGACGGGATCTTTCATTTTCAGTTCCTGATGGGAGGGATTGTGGTCCCACTTGTTGCAACAGTCGGAATCAACAACAAAGTGCAATTCCTTGAAAAATGGGGTACATCAGAGTTTACTAATTCCACTGGAGCTTACGAGCTCGACTTGAGCCTTGTCGACGACCCTGGGCTCGCTTGGCGCGAAATGCACGTCAAATCAGACGTGTTCTGCTCAGCGAGTATTGTTCTTCCGGACAAAGGCGCCCGCCAACTTAATGTGGGGGGATGGTCACTTGAATCTACTTATGGTGTCAGACTCTATACCCCTGACGGTAGCCCAGGAGTTAATGGAACAAACGACTGGGAAGAGAATCATAGTGAACTCTCCCTGCAGGTTTGTCTTCCCATTTCAGATTTCGTCTGTGGCTTACCGTCCGTTAGAGGGGCCGTTGGTACCCTACGGCTATGCTGATGCCCAATGGAAGCATTCTCGTAGTTGGGGGCGAGACTGGTAGCAATGGTCCTCCTGAGCCTACCCTGGAGCTTCTTCCTGGCGGCGGCCCTGTCATCACGCTTGACTATCTGCAGCGCACGGACCCGAACAACTTGTATCCATTCTTGATGGTACTTCCGAGTGGCCGTTTCTTCATCGGTAAACATCCACCTGGCGCTTTCGACTGCACAGCTACTCATCTTTGCTCATCCAGGCTATTATAATGAAGCCCGCATTCTGGACCCCGTCACATTCAATACTGTCACTCTCCTACCCAACATGCCTGGGTCAGTCAACAATTTCTTGGCTGGCCGCACGTATCCTTTGGAAGGATCCGCTGTTCTTCTGCCTCAACATGCCCCATACACAGATCCCATTGAGATCCTTATATGTGGTGGTTCAACAATTGGGCCTGGCATTGCTCTGGATAATTGCATCTCAATTGCCCCTGAGGTAGCAAACCCCACTTGGACCTTAGAGAGGATGGTATGTGCTTGCACTAGAATATCAAATAGTCCTGATCGCTATCATGCTCTGTCCAAAGCCATCAAAGCGAGTCATGCCCTGTGTGGTCACATTGCCAGATGGGTAAGTAACGAGGTATCTAATCACGATAATAACCGTACTCATTAGGTATTAGGACCTACATGATCTTGAATGGTGCCCATCAAGGTGTCGCAGGATTTGGGCTTGCCTCCGACCCGAACCTCAATGCCCTTCTGTATGACCCATCCCAACCAGTTGGACAACGCATGTCTATTTTGAGCTCTACAACCATCGCCAGATTGTATCACTCAGAGGCCACACTACTTCCTGACGGGCGCGTTCTTGTCTCTGGCTCAGACCCCCAGACTCCTGGATACCCGGAAGAATTGCGCCTTGAAGTATACATCCCTCCATACCTGAGTCAAGGTCTCAAGCAACCTCAGTTCACCATCACTCAGACGGACTGGGCCTATTCAGGGGAATACAGCATTGTCGTCACTCTCTTCCAAGGAAAAACATCTAACATGCGTGTATCCCTTGTTGCAGGTATGTTCATCAGTACTTTGTGCGGCAGGTCTGCGTTGTTCACAAACATATTAGCATCATCCAGCACTCATGGAAACGTTATGAGCGGGGGCCGGATCATCTTTCCTCAGTTCACTTGCGCTGCCAACGTCTGTACGATCACGGCACCACCCAATGCGTTTGTATCTCCCCCAAGCTGGCATCAACTGTTTATCCTCGATGGACCGACTCCATCGCATTCCGCATGGGTCCGCATCGGCGGAGACCCAGGGAAACTTGGAAATTGGCCAAACTTCCCAGATTTCACTAGGCCGGGAGTGTAAAAAATTCATAATCGACGTATCAACGTAGTCGCACCGTGATTATTCTTGTAGTCGGACAGAACTCTGCAGGTTTGGCGGCGCTCAGCCGAGGAAAGGACTCGAGATGCAATTAGATTACTTGAAGGAGGGCCAATAGCTAACGTGCTAGTAGATGCTACGTAGGATTAGGCAGAAGCCCAGATGGCTTCGGGCCCGAAATGAACCCGCGAGGGAGGCTGAGCTGTGAGGGTGGGATGGGAGCCGAGCAGGTCTGCGGAAGCCGTGAGCGGGAGAAAAAGGCAGGTGATGAGGAGGGCTCATGTGAGGGCCTGTGAGAAGGTGTGGGTTCGAAAGTCAGGGCGAGCTCGTCGCGCGCTAAGGGGAAACCAGTTGAGTGTGAGACCTCGGAGCAGAAGAAAGAGGCAAGGCGCCGAGTCGCTTACCCAACGCGTAGATTGGTTTTTGTGTTGTCCGCGAACATTTGCAACCCGCGGTAAACAATAGTTTCCACTCCACCTTGGAGCTCCATGGACTAGGGTTACTATTGTTACTCTCGCCGCATCAGCCTTTACTATTGAACCGCTTCTTCGTGACCCGCCTAGTTCTTTTCGAACTCATTATGGTGTTTCTCTTGTCTCTGACGTCTAAGAAGACTAGGCAGTCGCATGGCCCCAAATTCGATCTCCTGTGAGTTTCAATGTCGTGGACCGGATATCATCATGTATCATGCGACCGACCATTCTCTAGATACTGAAATTGTACTTCACACAGCTCCCGCAGCCACGGTATCTCGTGGACGAGTTCTAAGAAACTCGTGCGGCTCCCCGAACCCCTCCCGTAGGCTTTACTGAACCCGTATTTCGCAGATGCAGTGAAGGAGAGACTTTGAGTGGTAAGTAGTTCCCCTCGGAATAACTCACAATACAGGAGTTCGAGCTGTCATGAAGGCATTACCTATGAGATACCTGCATATCGTCCCCGTATTCCATTACATTCAGCACTCTGGAAATCTTGACCTTCCCTCAAGGTGAATCCATGACAGCATGGATGCGCAAACTTCGTCCGCGGCGCACCTGCGCCCTGTCTTCGAAGATGCAGATGCCGTAGTGGGTGTTGGTACGCACTTCTTTTACCCATTCCACTGGACCTTACGTTTTCTCTCTTCGAGCACAAAAATAGTAAATGTTGCCAGTCCGCTTTTAAAGCTATTCTGGCAGGGTTGATTTTGCTCTTATGTATATAAGGCCTAGCTTTTGGAATGCAAGATCCACATGTCACCGACAATGGCTGTCTTGTTTTTGGCATATTCTGTCTTGACACAGGTACATGTACTCCCCAGCGTTCTTCTGCCTTCGTTAACTTTCTTTTAGATTGTTTGTGCCACAGCGCAATCCGTGGCTACCATACAAACTACGGGACTTCCAGGACAATGGGTATACCAAGGTTGTCTAAGGTCTGCACTACTCCTTTTGTGACCGGGGGTTGTAATTCTCATTCTTATTGCTACTAGTGGGCCATCTGGACAGAAGCTGTTCCAATACGAGATTGATTGGACAAGCAATAACACTGTCGACGCATGTTTGAATCAGTGTGCCGCCTTTGGTTACCCAGCAGCTGGGTTGGAGGACGGGTCGAAGTGCCGTAAGCTTCATGGCCGTTGTCCTGAAAATGACTGGCTGACAAATAGAGTAGTCTGTGGGGACATTACTGATGTCGCTGCGAACGGGGGGAATTATGTGGCAGATTCTGAGTGCAATATGCCTTGCTCTGGGGACTTAACCCATTTATGCGGTGCAGACAACCTGCTCACAACCTATTACTGGAATGGAACGATGAATGTCTGGCATACCCCGTCAAACGCTGGATACTACCAGGCAAGTACTATCTGTAGACTGTCATCTACAGTATGCCTGACAGTATTTTTCGTTGGTAGTTCCTGATGGGAGGAATAGTGGTTCCACTCATGGCAACGATTGGAATCAACAACAAAGTAACCTTCCTTGAAAAAAAGGGTACTGAAGGATTTTCTGAGTTTTCTAACTCCACTGGAGCTTATGAGCTCGACTTGAGTCTCGTCAACGACTTTGGGCGGGCATGGCGCGAAATGCACGTCAAATCGGATATATTCTGCTCAGCGAGTATTGTCCTTCCTGACAAAGGCGCACGTCAAATTAATGTGGCGGGATGGTCAAATCAAGCTACTTATGGTGTCAGATTCTATACCCCTGACGGTAGCCCAGGGGTTAATGGAACAAATGACTGGGAAGAGAACTACAATGAAATATCTCTACAGGTTCGTCTTCCATTTCAATGATTTTGGTCTATAACTTACCCTCCGTTAGAGGAGTCGTTGGTATACTTCGGCTATGCTGATGCCCAATGGAAGTATTCTCGTAGCCGGGGGCAAGGCTGAAGGTAATGCTCCTCAATCCAATCTGGAAATTCTTCCTAGACCACCAGGCGGTGACACCGCCGTCACGCTGGACTTTCTGCAACGCACGTATCCAAATAATTTGTATCCATTCTTGATGACGCTCCCGAGTGGCCGTTTCTTCATCGGTAAACATTCATCTGGCGCTTTCGGCTGTACAGCTATTCATCTTGGCTCATTCAGGTTATTATAACGAAGCCCGCATTCTGAACCCTGTCACGTTTGATACTGTCACTGTCTTACCCAACATGCCTGGAGCAGTCAACAATGCCTTGGCTGGTCGCACGTATCCTCTGGAGGGGTCTGCTGTTCTTCTCCCTCAACATGCGCCATACATAGATCCCATTGAGATCCTGGTATGTGGAGGCTCTACCCCTGACGCGGTTGCTTTGGATAGCTGTATTTCAATTGCCCCTGAATCAACAAACCCGACTTGGACCTTGGAGAGAATGGTATGTACTTGCATTAAAATCCCAAGTCGCCTTGATGCCAATCATGCTCTATCTACAGCCATCGAAACGAGTCATACCTTGCATGGTCACACTGCCAGACGGGTAAGTGACAACGTATCTTGTTATGATGACATGCCATAATCATTAGCCTGTGTTAGAACATACATGATCTTGAATGGTGCACACCAAGGTGTCGCAGGTTTTGGGACTGCCTCCGACCCCAACCTCAACGCCGTTCTATATGATCCGTCGCAACCGGTTCGTCAGCGTATGTCTATCTTGAATTCCACGACTATCGCAAGAATGTATCACTCAGAGGCCACGCTACTTCCTGATGGCCGCGTTCTTATCTCTGGGTCAGACTCCCTGACCCGTTATCCAAACGGTTCGTACGTATATCCGGAAGAGTTGCGCCTTGAAGTATACATCCCTCCATACCTGAGTCAAGGTCTCAAGCAACCTCAGTTCACCATCACTCAGACGGACTGGGCCTATTCAGGGGAATACAGCATTGTCGTCACTCTCTTCCAAGGAAAAACATCTAACATGTGTGTATCCCTTGTTGCAGGTATGTTCATCAGTACTTTGTGCGGCAGGTCTGCGTTGTTCACAAACATATTAGCATCTTCCAGCACTCATGGAAACGTTATGAGCGGGGGCCGGATCATTTTCCCTGCGTTCACTTGCGCCGGAAACACCTGTACGATCACAGCGCCACCCAATGCGCTTGTATCTCCTCCAGGCTGGCATCAGCTCTTCGTTCTGGATGGACCGACTCCGTCGCATTCCGCGTGGGTGCGCATTGGTGGAGACCCGGCGCAGCTTGGAAACTGGCCAAATTACCCGGATTTCACCAGGCCGGGAGTGTAAGGCAATCATAGTTGACGTATCGATGTACTTGTGCTGCTATTATGTGGTATTTTTTCTAGGAGTTATGCTTCTCTGGGAGTAATCCGTCGAAACACTGCATATGTAGTCCTACCTACTTACATTACATGCTACGCATTGGTGTATACGATGAGAGTTTAAATTCGGTGCTTGATCATTGGTGTGTTTCTGGATTGATGCCATGAGGACTGCCCAAATCCATTGCTCATAGAATCTCGAAATCCTCTGTCGGCACAACTTTTGCTTGACAGACCAACAGACCGCACGGCGCACGAAGCCACCAGAGGCTCAAGAACTCAAAACCAGTATACACTAATGACAGCCTTTTTCGAAATCTTAGCCAGATTATGGGCAAGATTTTCGGACATTGCGGAGAGGTCAACAATCGATGCGACGGAGAAGCGATCTGCCCTGACAGTAGAACACAGAGATGAGAGGTCTCTAAGCCATCAGGGATCGATCTGATTTCTCGACGAAATGTTACCAATAATTGAACACGGTATAGTGGACACTGACCAGCTGGCTCACGCCATTCAATGCATAGGCTACACTGTCATGACGTCATGGAAGGGACAACCAACCTCTGAGAGACTTTAATGAGTTGTTCACGCAACGTCCCAAGAGAACGGGGCTTCAATGATGGTTTGATCGTAAAAGGGCGGCGAACAACGCATAACACGCTCAGCTCCCAACACCTTCGAGCTGCTAAGACTTGCAAGACTTAGGCGTTTTCATTCGGATGTCGAAACTAAAAAAAAAGGTTATGACACCAATTGGAAGGTTGGACAACGATGGAGTACGAGAGATGGGTTCTGGGGAAATGATAAACTACTTTGATGATGGAAAGAAGAAACCTAGGAACAGAGGTTGTGACGGGTGTGCACTAAATATGATACTAATAGACAAGTGAGTGGAATGTCGACGGGATATCTCAGACAAGGTGCACCACGTACTTATGGATAGTGTCAGCCAGAGAAGGTTCCACCAAATGGAGGGAATGATCATCTTCCGTCGATCTGCCTACGAGACTAACGTTTTATGGCTGCAGCCTGTAATGTTAACGTCGTTCTGTCGTAGAACAACAGCGAGTTCTATTCAGGGGAAACGTACCAAGTCGGGAATCAATGAAGTAAGCGAAGCGGTGAAAATCTTGAGTCGAGTCGAGCGCGTTCGGACGAGGGACTTCGAGAACAAAACTGAGGGGGGAATTCTATTCTGGTGTTCAGGTCTGTACAAGAGATCTTATATACTAAATGTACACAAAGAACAGAGAGTGAGCTGAAAGACGAGGAACACGATAAAAGGAATGATACAAAAATGCCTTGAGGTTCATCTAAGTAAGGTATAGTTTTGACTGTGGCGGTCGGAGACGGTGAGCAAAGAGACGGAATGTCACAGGAAATTAGGCACGAGGTTTTAAGGTGATGACGTGAAACGGTACGATGAAAGAAAAGGAGAGACACGAGGAAAAGAGAAAGAAAAACATACTATGTATGACAATCAGCGATGACGTCGGCGGCGAGACGTTCGAGACGGACGTGATACGTGTGAAGACGTGATACGGCGAGATTTCGGAGACAGAACGCGAGACTTCCTTACAAGCCATTTAGGGAGTATGCGACCACTTCAGTGGATTTCAGCAGCGTGTACGATGAGGAAAGGACGTTTCGCTCAGCAAATTGTGCAGTGTTGCCCTTCTGATCATCAATATAGTAGGCATATGCTCACATCTCTCGTACTATGGTCTCAGTCTGGTATCATCATGCAGGACAACCTTGACATATTGAAGATAATTATTGAGGCCAGCAGCTGCTCACCGTGTGGAAATGTATTCCATGCAAGGGCAGCCAAGAAACCTGGAATAAGAACAAACATCACTTCAGTAAAGAAATAGACATCTTGTGGTCTGAGAGCGGAACAAGTCATGAGGCATACTAAAGAAAACCACGTGGTATATGAAGGTAACACTTTGGCCTTGGCAGGAGAATGCAGCAGCATGACTGGCTCATCATAGGATACCACGCAGTGGGGCTACACGCGCTGCCTCCTGATAATGAAAGCCTTTAGATTTGAGGAGACGTTGAAGAACGAGGAGCCACTTCTCGAAGTGGCGCCGAGTGCAGTACCAACAGAGGGTCTGTGGGGGATGTCCTTCAAAAGAGCATAGTCGCCATCCTTGTCCTCGATCTTGCGGTCTCCCAATCTAACGCCCAACGACAGTTTGGATGCTGGTGGTCTCGTTCAAACTTGGCGGGCGGTGCTGACTGCTGACTGGGACCTGCGACGACTCCGGCACAGACGAAAATGCATTGAAGGTACATATATCGATGAACTCGAAGCCGGTTTTGTCTCACGTTACTAGACCTGGCCACCCTCGCGCTGGGGGGTGTACACACCCCGGTTGAGTACTTTTCTGATATCCGACTTGACGTCGAGGCAGAAAGAAAGCCACCTGTATGGCACCACTTATGTCAGCTGTTAGTAACGGTACTGTACCACTGTCCCCTCACTAATTAGAGAGAAAGACCTACTACAGCCTACTTCAGCGATTACTGCAGCACTCAGGAGTGACTTCAACAGGGCGGAAAACAAGACCCAATTAGATAACCAGATAACGTAGATAAGTGTAGATAAGGTTATGTCAGCATCAACCCAGACCAGGCAGGCCGCTATTCCGGTCGCGCCGTCATCGTTTCCCACGACGTCGAACCCCCTTTGCTCATCGTCCCGCACAGTGAGCACGCAACTTCGTCATTTCTCGCTCATTTCTCACGCGCTTTTTTTTGTTCTTTCACTATATTGAATTACCATGCTATCTATGTAGTTTTCCTGCAGCAATTAGTGACAAACAGCGTAATAATTAGTGCACACTACTCCCGGTTGATCAACAGGCGCGTGACGCGCGTTGTTGATCAGCACGTGATGTTTTTCGACGCGTGAACGCGTACTGCCATTTCATTTCAGTAATATTAATTTGTTGACCGGGCTGTGCAAATCAGCACGTGTCAACTTACTAAGCTCCTTATCGCCTCCTCGTTGCACGCTGCCTCCGTTCCCCTCCACGCTGTCCTCCAGCTGTCCTCCCCGCTGTCCTCGTTCCTTCTCTCTATTTCTCACTGCCTCGACAGACCGCTTTTCAATCCATGAATCGACCAAAACAAATCTAAGGGCGATATGGAACCGTATGAGATGCATACCCAGGTGAAGTCGTTAGTAGCGGCATTTACACTGACCGTTTGCTAGGACTATCAGCTGCTCCAGAAACAGAAACCTTTGTCCCCAAGGTCATTTATGATGGAGACAAGATTGCCGCACGTCTTACCCTTCGGAGGGTCTCAGTTGGTGAGTTAACCTCATTCAACTGCGATGGACGGCACTCAGCATTGCAGTTTTAGATTAACGTGTCTGATTGCGGTCCTAGCAAGTGTAGTTGCACCATCACTTTGAGGCCCGTCGATGCGGCTGCCAGCGGCCCTATTACACAGCGGACGCCCAAGGTGATCTAGACTACCAGCTTATCGTTCGGTAGGCTCCAAATCTGTAAGCGTCTCGTATCACAATCTTCGTCAATTCATCGCTCGCCACATTACACAGCAGGCGCTCCAAGGTGACCTAGGCTATCACCTTACTGCAGCTCATCGCTCGCCATATTACACAGCGGACGTCCAAGGTGATCCAGGCTATCGCCTTACTATGACTCCAAACCTGTAAGCATCTCGTATTGCAACTTCAGCACGGAGGACATGACTGATCGTGCTCTTACTAGGTACCAGGAAGGTCGCTTCATCGATGTAGCGCTCAGTGTCTTAGAAAAAAAGGGTATCATGTTGAAAGGCAGCAAAGTAAGACCTAGCTGTAAGACCTACAGAACTCTGCAACATTTCACCCATAATTACATTTGCTCGCAGGACTGTCGGACATCTGGTTTATCAACGATGTTATCGGTGACGGTACGTAATATTAAATATTTTATTGAGTGGGCTATAAGCTTATTAAGGCTCTCTATAGCTCCCCCGTTGCTCTCCTTCCTTGTTGCTACTCTGTCTCCCAATGCCCCGACAAACATCCCTCCGTTCTACTTCTCGCCAGGTCAAAATGACTGTAATGGGGCCGAACGGCCCAAGGACAACCATGGCGGGTCTTCTGCGCATCCGACAAGACCGGTTGGCCACTGAGCGGGAGCTCGACCTGCAGGCACAAGGTATGTTCTTTTGTTATGTTCTCTGATTGCTCTTCTCATTTTCACGCCAATAGAGCAACATGCTGCAATTGTACCTGTAGAAGCGGCGTTGGAGGTGGGCATCGAGCCCACCTTCCATCATGACGCTGAGCACCCTTACCTCGACCACTCGGAACCGGCCCACAATGATAGCGAGTGGAGTAGTGAGGATAGTAGCTCAAGCCATGAAGATGACGAAGTTCAAGCTACTTCTGCATCATCAAGAGCATCGATAAACGTATATTCAGCGTACTCGCGGCTTCAACAAAAGACGCAGTACGTTGTACTATCCTCTAACTGTAATGTACACGTTACATGGTTCACTTTAGCACTCGCAGAGCACGTGGAGATCGCCGTAGACGTGACATACGATATGCAAGTATGCATTCTGCGTGGGATGCACAACTTCCTTCCCTTGTTGATGCTTATCTGCTTTGGAAACATCGCCCTGCCACTGCACCTGAGGAATCACAGGAACGGGTGGAGCATGTTTTCCATGTCACCCATGTAGGTGTGTTCGGTGCGTTTTGTTTCCCCGTCGCATACTACAAGCTAAACTAACCCATGGTAGACTCGGATCCAAGGTTTGCGGTTCTCCAGCGGGATAATGAACTTGCAAATATATCTCTCATTCGGAACGGCTTACTCGGATGCACTCCAATGTCGCCCGAGCTCGCAATCACATTCCAGTGCTTAGAACTGTACCATCAGTTGCGACGGCGCCAATCTTCATTCAGCATCCAGGCTTACACAAAAGTCCTCTGCGTATTGCATGGGGTAAGTTGACTCAAATCATATGTGGTCGCTGCTGATTTGTATTGAGGTTACATATCGGCCTCACTTTCGCGATCAATTTTCAATGACGTTTGATGTGTATCTCGCAATCCTATGCGCCATCCAATGCCGCATCAACCAAGCACTTGGCCGTGACAATCCCAACTGGCGCCTACAACATTATTGTCCTGCGTGCACATTCAAGGTATGTTTTCAACATTCCTACCATTCTATCTAACAATTGTATTAGCAACCTGGTGAACCCGTCCTCATTCCTTCAAGTCTCAAGGCTATGGATGGCAACAACTCTGCCAAGCGGATGAATCATGCAGGCCATGCAGACCGCCGCATATTCCCCAGTACGTACATGATTTCAAGAGCTGATGTAGACACGTTCAAAGACGATGTGCGCACGCGACCGGGTCAGCGTGGCAGCGCTGAGCACCATGACGGTGGTGGTTGTGCTGACACATGGCAGGCGGCCAGTGCAGTGGATGAAGATACTGTCAAGGTGTTCGAACAAACTGGCATCTTCCTCTCTGCCTGTAGACATGGCATCATATTGACGTGTGCAGAAATGCTGCGCAGTGGGGAGCTGTGCGTGTCCGAACGTAACACCAAATTCATTGTTACTGACTGTGTTTTCATAGCGCCAAGTATCCCTTAGCAACAGTCAACAAACTTATTAGCGTGCACGGTAACGATCAGGCGATTGGAAGTGACATCGGGTGCAGTCTCTCTGCCACCTTAGCTGCGAGCTCAATTGCACAGGCGGCGAGGGTTGCGAACGTGCAACTCGTCGTGAACGCATTCCATGGGCATGCGCACAACCGTATGTGCCAGCTCCAATACCATCCTCTTTATCTTCCTGGGACAGGTCTCGAAGACTTTGAGACCTGTGAACGTGTTTTCTCCAGCTCAAACGCCACTGCTGCTCTCATCCGTCATGCTTCTTATTTTCATTATATCCAGTACCTTGACCTTCATTTCAGTCAATGGGATGCTGACAAGTATGCAGAGCTTAGTACGTTGCTTCTATTTCGCTTGGTCCGACAGTTAATTTGGTTCCAGGTCGCTTCCTCCTTAACAACTACAAGCAGGCTCTCAGGATCATCTCCACAAACACGGCAGAACTTGATGCATATTGTGCGCTGCATCCAAATGAAACCCTAGACTTCAGGTCATGGGCAGCAGAAGAACTCGCTTATCTGAAGGCGGTCGAATTTGAACCAAAGCAAGATGTGCTAAGAGTGGCGTACGTGGAGGAATTAGAGAAGCTTGCTAAACTTGAGTATGATATTGTGAAATCTGCTGTGGTGATACCACTGATACATTTCACAGAAATGCTCTCCAATCGTCTCGAGACGATAATTTCCTCTCCTACAATCAATTGTCATTTACACCAGGCTCAGGTCTCAGTCACATGGCCTCTACAGCTACGAAACGAAGTCATGCAGCGCGACGTGCAGCTGAGCGCCGGGTTAGAAGCCAACAGGACAGAGTCGAAGACCTAGAGGAACAGCTTGGCATTGAGCCAACAGATCGTTGGACCGTGGATCGGCATGAATATGCGGAAATGCTTGAATACAGTCGACACCGTCAATTTATTCGTGCAGTAGAAGAACTCGAAAACTTGGTTGTCCAGCGTCTCTTTGAACTTTCCAAGGCAAATCTAGCATCTACAGGTGAGGTTGACTCATATTGTGCAATAAGGTGCTAATACTCGGTAGGTTACAAGCTCCGTAAGCAAATTTCTAAAGCTATTGTTCGACGGTCTGCGGCTGTGCGAAATGCCCTTGAAAGGTACAACAAACTTGCCGTCAAACAAAGCCCTCCACGACCCGTGTTGCAGTACAGTGAAGTGTTATCCTATGCAACATTGGGTGATTTTGATCTACTTAAACACTCTCGGCACGATGTTCTAGCTAGGCCATGGTCAAATACCATGCACCGCCAGATGGCGGTCAAATACTTCAAGTTACTCAGAGCACATGAAGAAATAAACCGGCTTAATGTTGAGGTTAGGCGGCTACAGGCTTGGGTAGACAACGAGACCACGGAAATCAAGCAGATCGCGGCAGAACTTTCTGCACAGAACCCCCTGCTTAGTGCAGAACTTCGGGTCTTATTCCATCATCAACAACGCGTCAATATTCAACATCAACTGCGGCTACAACGTATATACGACCTCGGAGGATATTCAGGAGTGCGGCCAATTGTAGAACATGACAGGGGAGGGGAGGACGAGGACGAGGAGCCTGAGGGCGACGAAGCACTTAGATTAGATGCCTGCATGAATGTAATGTCGCGCTAATCAGTTGGTTGTAATCCATAGTCTCACTCCAATCCAGACGTGATATATGAGATCACAATCTTTTCGAACAGTCCTAGCTACGTAGTACTGGTAGATACAACTGTGGCACCTGCGTTTGTTCCATTTACCATTGAATCCTTGGAGCAGACGCACGATATGTCCGTTGCAAAAAAATATATTGCTGGCCTAGTGTACAGGGCTGGTAGATACTGAAAGACA